>JAOYMR010000022.1:2234401-2252955 GCA_025802075.1 Tenebrosternarchus preto
ATTTTTATTTATTTATTTATTTTTTTATTTATTTATTTATTTAACTATAGATTTTTTTCTAACCCTAACCCTAACTACCTGCAACAGTCCTTCTGACATTAGTGACTGTCATGCTTCCAACATGGAGTTACAGTCCTTTGTTGTTATTTCATGTTAAACAAACACAGGCCCTTGTTTTAACCTGTCCAGTTTCTGCAGAACGTTTGATTAAGTGTTTGTTTGCATTCCTTGGGTGTCATATGGGAAAACCACTGGTGTGTTTCCAGTGAACACAGCATTGTTTTGTAATGAAAAGATAGATAGATAGATAGATCTGAACACGGTGAATGTTTTACTCTGAACACGGTGAATGTTTCACACCGAACACGGTGAATGTTTCACTCTGAACATGGTGAATGTTTCACTCTGAACACAGTGAATGTTTCACAGTGATTTTTTGGATTCTTGTTGAAAATTGCTTTTCAAGCAGTTAATAAACAGATCAGGTCTTGTTTACCATTCATTACTCAGACTCAGACTCCACTCAGAATGTGACACTCAGACTCCGACTCCACTCAGAGTGTGACACTCAGATTCAGACTCCACTCAGAGTGTGACACTCAGACTCAGACTCCACTCAGAGTGTGACACTCAGACTCAGACTCCACTCAGACAGGTAGACAGTCTGTATTATGGTCTTGGTGTAAATATAAAAGCAACTAAACTAGAGTGTCAATTAATATCCTATCCAGTTAATAACATAAAGTATATGTAAGTATTTTCTTTCACTGCATTAAAAACACTTGTTATAAACACTTGTGTTATACAAACACTTGAGTTATAAACACTTGTGTTATACAAACACTTGTGTTATACTATACTTTTGGTTCTAATAAGATTCTTTAATAAAATACATAAAAAAATACAAAATAGGGTTGGTTAATTTAGATGCATATATATAAAGGTTTAATTATAAAGATTTAATAATAAGTAATAATGCACTAATAATAACAATAATACATTTATTGATATATATTTATTAATAAGTATTATGTTATATAATAACAATAAGAAGTTTTATTTGTTTAGGTTTAATAATAAATAATAATATAATAATAATAACAATGATATGTTTCATTTATCACAAGAGAATGTTTAGGCCATCCTGGGGTCCTCAGGAGCCCCAAAGTGCTTAGTGCCTGAGAGAGAAACTCTGCCTCACGTCTCTGTGGTTGAGGAACTGGAATCATTGGTATATTTCTGTTGGTAGATCTGAGAGAGCTGATAGTCAGCTCAGTGAGGTTCAGTGAGGTGAGACTATGTAGGAATTTGAAAGTCATTAAAAGTATCTTAAACCTCCATAAGGTGATGGATCTTAGGTTGTAATAAGTCTTTTTATTCTTCAGTATCTGATGTGAAGCACTTTCAGTTGTCAATATGTATGAAAAGTGTTATAGAAATAACTTGCTTTGCCTTAAAATCAATTCTGAAAGGCACAGGTAACCGGTGTATCAGTCTGAGAGCCTATGAAACATCTGTCGTTCTCGTGAGTGTCCAACTTTGCTCTCTGAGTTAGTAATGGAGGTCTTTCACTGGCCAGAGCAGAACTGCACCCATAACTCAAAAGCATGAAAACACTTTTCATGGTCAGGAATTGAGAACCTTGGACATATTTCTGGGAAGTTTTTCTAGTAATAATCTGTGTGAATTACTGGGGCTCATAGTTGTAATTTACTGGGACTACTGGGACTGCTGGGACTACTGGGACTACTGGGACTGCTCTGCCGTTTCTAACACCTTGTTGCCAAAACCTGTCTGGGAAAGACCATGTGAAAAAATCATGTGTTTGGTTTAGATCACACTTCTCATGTGACATGTGACCAATGGCTGTCGAAGCTCAAGAGCATTGTGAAAACACCTAGAACTGGAAAGTTCTAAGATTTTTCTACCAAAATGAACATACCAACAAAATATATAATTTTTTAATCAAAATAAATACAAATACATTTTTCTACAAAACCATAAACCATAGTGCTGGCACTATGTGTCGATAGGTTTGATGCATACTGCCCTAAAACCTTTTGTGAACATCTTTCTTTCAACCGCAGCACTGAAATTTGAACGCTGGCAGCCTGAGGACGTGATTTGAGGACGTGATTTGAGGGACAGCTGAATTAAGCACAACACCTGGTCTCATTCCACTCTGCTGCACTTTTCAAAGTGACACCAAACTTCTTCCCATGTACAGAAATGCAGGTGTTTCAGCTTCATATTTTAATTTATTTTATTTAAACATTTGATAACCTACTGTTAACTTTCACTGCCCAAGTCTGTACTGATTCTCATGTGGAGTTTTGCTGACTAAGGACCTTTTCTTTTTTTTTTTTAACAGTTTCTTTATTGAGCAATAGCAATACAGAGACTCAGAAAGGATGGGGTGAACCCAAGACATAAAAATGGCTCACTTGTTTTACAGTTTTACAGTTTCAGAGAAAAAACCCAACCCACCCGCCCCTCCCTCCCCTACCCTCACCCATCCCTCCCCTACCCTCGCCCATCCCTTCCTCCCTCTCGCCCACCCATCAATCCCCAGCAGCCCCATGGTTCAAATGCAGTACGTGAGTGAAAGTAATCTAAAATGTACAAATAAGGGAACAAAAGGAAAAAGGAAAGTAAAGAAACTAATTAATAGGGGAGAAGAAAAAAAAAAAAAAAAAAACCTCAGACCTATGTCTCTTCCGGTTCTATGTCCACAGTGTCTATGATGGACAGCAAGGGGTCCCAAGTCCTACTAAATTTACTCAGTGATCCCTTAAGGGAAAATCTTAGCCTCTCCAACTTCAAATTGAACAGAACTTCCTTGACCCATCGACTATAAGAGGGGGGTGCAGCGTGCTTCCAGTTAAGCAGAATTAAACGCCTTGCCAGTAGAGAACAGAAGGCTATACAGTGTTGGGCTTTGCTTGAAAAGGATTTTGTTTGAAGAATGCCGAAAAGAGCTGGAAGAGGATGTGGATCATCCCCAACCTCGTAGGCCTTGTGGAGGGTCTCAAATATTTCAGACCAAAAATTTTTCAGCTTCGGGCATGACCAAAACATGTGTATAAGGTCGGCGGGAGATTGGTTGCATCTATTGCAAGTGTCTGCGACGTTAGAGTAGAATTTAGACAATCTATGATTCGTATAATAAATCCTATGTATTAATTTGCATTGGATTAAACCATGTCTTGCACAGACAGAGGAGTTGTGCACCAATCTAAGAATATTGGCCCACTGGTCCTCCTCAAGGGTCAGACCTAGGTCTTGCTCCCACAAATTTTTCGTTTGTTGGGGGAAGACAGCAACAGTAGAGTCCAATTGCCTAAATATGTTTGAGATATTTCCTCTTTGATTGGGATCTATCAAAAGTTTTTGCGTATTTCTGAGTGAATGTCTGTGTGTGTGTGTGTGTGTGTGTGTGTGTGTGTGTGTGTGTGTGTGTGTGTGTGAGTGTCGTTGGATGTCATTCTGACAGAATTCAAACCATCAAACTCAGGCATCACTCGTGGGATTTAATCATTCAAACTCAGATGTTGATGAAACTGTATCGGTGTGAGTTTTGCTTGGACAGACTGAGTGCAGGTCTGGTTTGTGCTCAACAGTGAACGCTTGCAGTTTAAAACCCGCCCTCTGCCAGTGGCACCTCCCCTGCTTCCTGGTTTGTGGATTTGATTGACAGGTGGATGTGGGAAAATGTGCCACAGGATAGAGAGGCATTAAATACTAGTGTCCATGTGGGGGTGTTATTTTCATGTGGTCATCTTACGTTACACTTGTGCGATCAGCTAGCAGGACCCTGTGTTATGTTCATGTGGTCTGGTAGAATTAGTGGCTAAGTGTTACACTTGTGTAGTGGTACTAGCAGTAGTGGTCTGTGTTATGTTACACTTGTATGGTCTCATCTATCAGGAGTGACCTGGTGTTACGTGTTCTGTCCTCCTGTGGCCAGGCAGTGACCGGCTTTCCTTGGGGAGTTGGGGGGAGGGCGGTTGTTTGTGAGAACAGCGTGACCCTGTGTTATGGGGAGGGTGGTTGGTTGTGAGAACAGCGTGACCCTCCATTGCACCGCTGGATCTTCTGGCTGCAGTAAGTTTGCTCCTATACTGTCTGATTTAGATTCTGCCTTTTTGAGGTGTATCAACAGAACGTGTGACTCATCACACTGCGTTCCCCACCCCCACCTGAACTGGTCTCACTGCTAAAGCCCCAGAGCTTTTACTGGCTCTACCACCCTCTCAATTAACACTGACACAATTACAGATTATTAAAAAAAAAAAAAACGTTAAAATAACATTTATTAATAAACAGTCCAACGGATTTTTTCATCAGTGTGTAGACAAACAAAAGAGGAAAAGAGGAACTCTTTTAGTTAAAAAACGAACCATATATGAATGTATGTGTGGTGGAACTTAAACAGGACAAGGTCGAACTCAAATGTGTACAAAGTCATGATTTTAAAATCATGACTTAAAAATCAATAGTTTCCTCGTGTCCTATCCAGGAGAAGACCAGAGCCCCAATCACTGCCAGGGCTAGGGATCAATTCGGACTGATCGCTATGGCAACGTGACCTTCTACCTTTTACCCCGAATCTTTAGGTCATGGGACTCGCGCTGTTCTCGCACTGCGTCGTGCTACTGACCTCTGAACCCTGACACATTAAAATCAATATTAAATTCTCTCCCCGATTATCAAGCAGTTGTAGATGTAGAGCGCCAACATCGCCATACAGAGTAAAACAGCTAGAATAACGCTGAAAGTATACTGTATGTTTTTTAATTAATGCAGGTGAAACTGCATCGAAATGCGTGCAGTTCTAAATCCTACCACTAGATGTGGCTATATCGGTACGTACCGCTCCGCTAGCCTCACCGCGTCCGGAGAGACTTCTTCATTTTGCCTTGGGCAAACGAACGATTCTTTAGGCGACGGCCGCGCTTTTCTATGAATGCAGAGCGTTTACTAAAATAAATTATGATGAAAGATTAATAATGGCACAGCTAGGGCATAATAGATGATCAAGCCAGGAGAACGAGCCTCCCCGTCTCGAGAGCGAACTCGCGTTCACTGGAACTCAGTGCAGACACCAGCTTGGCAGTAACTCAAACGCAGGAGCCAGATGTTCGCGCGATTTCACTGAATAGGTCGAGGGCGTGTTTCATCTCGCGTTGCTGTTTCTTGTTTCTATCTATCTTTATTTGTTTATTTGTTTGTTTGTTTATTTATTTAGTTGCTTCTTTTACTCGGTGCCTGGTTGTAAGATCACGCGTGTCCTCCTGGTTGCTTAGTAACGCGCGTGGCAGTGGGCGCTCCTGACCTTGCGTCCGCGACCGCGCAGCGCGCGCTTAAAATAGACCCAGTGAGATTGACGTTAATTGAAAATAAGAAAAACGTTGGAACCGAATGGTATAAAAACGCACGGGTGCGCAGAGCAACGGAAAAATGGCAGCTGATGGTTAACAGAAGGATGAGATGTACGCTTCAAGCGACGCAGAGTCGAATTAAAGCGGGAGATCGGGTGGAAGATTCGGCAGGTAAGACCAAGCGTTCTTATTTGGCTGTGATCTGACTCGTATTGTGTTAAGACATCTTTATCAGTGACAACAAATAGCTTTAATATCGAACCCACAGTGTTTTTCAGAGTTTAACGATTAGTAGAAAACATATTTCATCGTCAACGCTGGGTGGAAAAATCGTTTCTGCTGTATTGGTGACACGCTTCCATGATTGAACAATGGGCTAAATTTAATGAATACGCCGCATTGGTGATGTTTGTACACCGTACGTGATGTGAGCGGAATTGATAATCGATCCTGAAGACTTCACATTTTAAGACATTTTCTTGTGTTCGTGGACCGCCTTATTGTAAACGTGCAGCAAGGCGCGCCGAGGAAGAGACGCACCTAAACACAAAGCCACACACACACACACACACCTGGGGTAGTTTGGACCCAGACGAGATCAAACGGTACGTTGTTGTGAGCATTAATATGGATGTGAACTGCTGACCATTTTGACGGGCCCGGGGAGTATTCTGTCACTAGAACATTCAGCGGGACGCACGAGCGATACGTCCTACATGTGTGTCTGCGTACACAGATTACGGTACTGAGTCCCACTGAATATAATCTGTCAAGCAAACTGTCGTACACAAGCTGTGTGTCTGTGTGTGTGTGTGTGTGTGTGTGTGTGTGTGTGAGAGAGAGAGAGAGAGAGAGAGAGAGAGAGAGAGAGAGAGAGAGAGAGAGAGAGCGAGAGAGCGAGCGAGAGCGTCGTTCACCTGTTGTGTATACAGAATGACCTATTAAGCCCGCACGTTATTAACGTCGGCACGAGGTGAACCATTTCGGCACGCACGCAGAGGAATGAAAAGAAGCGAGAAACCTCGCGTGTCTTAGAGTCGTCATGGTGATTTTACCATCTGTTGGTTTGGCTTGCTTTGAGCGCGCGCGCGCGCGTGTGTAAAACGCGCAACCCTCGGCCCTCGCACACTTATTCCTACCAATTACACCCTAACTCGGCGCCCTCGTGAAATGATTTATATGAATTCGCACAACTTCGCTATTTGGAAATCACACCAGCGAGGCATCGAAGGGAACAGGAGCGTATTCTCTGTTTTCATAATGAGATACCTCCGCATAGTTTATCATCCGCGCGCCATCCCGCCACTGCGCCGTGCAGCCGAGCTACGGAGGAGGAAAGACGAATCCATTGGTATTCATGTCTCGTACAGTAGAGTCTCTCTCACCGTCCCCGCCGTTAGTGCCTGGAACACACACACACACACACACACACACACCCCACCCCCGCTCTCTTTCTCCTGGTGAATGTGGACTTTTATAGACATGCTAAACCTGCGCGTTCTTTTAACTATTAGCCTGTTATGGAGAGACAAATTAAATATGACAGAAACACTGTGTTCAGGGCAAGATCGTCAAGGTTAAATGATAAACACTATCTGTGAAAGATTTGGTAGACTAACATGAAAATGCGTAACAAATAATAGGAAATCCGACTATTTAGTCTTTTAAATTTGAAAAAGAATAAAAAAAAAAAAATTGGAGCATCTATCTGACAGGGACTGTACTAGTAACCGTAGCAACAGACACACACCATCTCTCCTTCAGGGCTGAAGTGTGTGTCATCTCAGTTCAACCTCTATCATCACTCATTACAGCAGACTCAAACAGGGGTCAGGGGTTAAGGGTTGGTGTAACGGGGGTTAAAGGTTTTTTTTTTGTTGTAGGGGTGGTTTTGTCATGGATTGAACTTTTCAAGATTTTTTTTTGGGGGGGGGGAGGTGAGGGGGAGGTCATGTAGTGAGGATTATGAATTAGGGAGTTTAGATTATTGTTAGGGGTTTTGGGTTGAGAGTCACGTGGGCTTGGGTTAGGGTTAGGGTTAGGCTGTGTGCTGTGTTAACCTCTGGTTGAGAGTCACATGGGTGGTGTTAACCTCTGGTTGAGAGTCACGTGTGCGGTGTTAACCTCTGTTTTAGAGTCACGTGGGCGGTGTTAACCTCTGGTTGAGAGTCACGTGGGCGGTGTTAACCTCTGGTTGAGAGCCACGTGGGCGGTGTTAACCTCTGGTTGAGAGCCACGTGGGCGGTGTTAACCTCTGGCTGAGAGTCACATGGGCGGTGTTAACCTCTGGTTTCCTCTTCACAGTACAATGAACACATTCAGCACCATGGAGAGCGACACATGGCACAACTCCATATAGACAGGCTGACAATTGCATCAGACTCTTCCACCCTGCCCTTTAACATTATAAATACCATACAGTGAATATCAGACATCTCTTTAAACAGCAACATTTAGTCCACTAATAGATAAGATATAGTAGATACATGATGTCGATGAAGACCTTGCGAGGCTGTGTGTAGTTCGGAATGGTGCAGACTGTGTGTAATTTAGAAATGGTACAGATTGTGTGTAGTTCAGAATGGTGCAGACTGTGTGTAATTCATACTTTGCCCTCACTGTGGAAGTCTATGTAAATCAACTCTGGCAATTAACAGTAAATACACATTAGGATCCTACTGCTTCCTATTCAGTATTAACCGTTCAATGTTGACCAAGTAACAAACCTTCTATTGAAACAGTTTCTAACTGTCACTGTTACAAACCCAGGCAGAGGTGATGATCTCTCAGCTGTTTTTAACCAGGGCAGATGTACAGATTTTTCACCTGTTCATAACTGTTGCTCCAATACAAGATACAGTCCTGGGGTGGTTGAAGTTACGGACGGTGAAGTGTGTGTGGTCGCACACACACACACACACACACACACACACACACACACAAACACACACACACACACACATACACACACACACACACACACACACACACACACACACACACACACACACACACAGCCGACCCCGGTGCCTGTCGTACGCGACACACGCTAGCCACCCCCCGCCCGCCCTCCCTGCCCCCGGGAGTGCGGCCCACCCTTCTGCTCTATCACTTTGCCTCTGGACAATTCCCACTTGCCGCGTCAGGGGGCTTTAATGGGTTGCTGCTATTCAGCGGCAGATTAAATATTAATATCACCACGATACAGAGATTGCCGCACATCTCCCGTTACAATGGAGACACGCTGATCAAAGTGTAGCGCAATGGTGGGTGTATGAAAGCATTTAGAAGGCAAAACTGCGACTAAACACTACCAGGGAAGCTCTTTAAACATCAAACTGTGGCAGAGCTCGGAGATAAAGAACTTTTTCCCCTTTTTTGGGAGGGGGGGAGGGAGGGAGGGAGTTTACAAGTTTACAAAGCTGCTTTTAAGCATGAGTGTGCTCTCATTAGCGTGGAAGCCAGTGATGATCCCTGCCCCCCCCCCCCCCACTCAGCAGCATTTGCCCTTTTTCCGAGTCCTCCTTCCTCTTTTTTCTCCTCCTCTCTTCCCTTGCTTATTTTCCCCAACACGGAAATTGAAACTGTATCTGGGCTTATCTGCAGCCTCCCTGCGCATCAACCGCCGAGATGTTTAGACAAATTTTATGCATTATGCAGTGCAAATATCAAAACAGTTCTTGGCAGTGCCAGCAGAAGCCTCATTAAAAATTCCTTAATTAAATCTTCTTGCAAAATGTAATCAGTCCAAGGAGGGGTTTTTGTGTGTGTGTGTGTGTGTGTGTGTGTGTGTGTGTGAGCGCACGAGTAAGTGTGTGTGTCTGTTAGTGCCAGAGCTTTGATTTGTGGTCTTCGTGTTACAGCTTGGGAAACTAATCATTTACGCCAAAGCCACTTTGCCTTTTGAAACACAAGTTTTTTTCTCCCTTTAAAACCAGAATAAATAAACAAATGATAATCACCTTTATGGTGTCACGACAAAATGAACACGGGCCCTGATACTGCAGGGCACTGAATCTACCTCAGACGCTTTTGTCTGGATGTGTGAGTGCCTGTCATTTAGTTTATTCAGTGTCTTCATTTGTGGCGATATTAAAAATGAAAAAAAAACACAAAACTGTTATCTGAGCAGTCAGTTTGCATAGAAATACTACTTAAGAGAACACAGCTGTGCACAGGAGTCGGTCTGCTGAAGAGAAGCTAATGTGTAAAACGTATTTACAAACATTTCTCTGTGTTTGCTTAAGATTCCGTGGACTTAGCGATCAGTATACATAGAGCCCAGTGTTGGCAGGGAATACAGCTCTGGAAAAGAAATGACTCACTCACCTTCCTTTAATTCAATTAATCTTCCTTAGTCCATAAACCCTACTTGCTCACATGTAATTTATAGTCTATGCACAAAACTTATTTTTGCCAGTCTACATTCAACTTTATTAAGGCATAAAAGACAGCTTCAATTAAAAACAAACAAACAAAAACAAACAACCCCCCCCCACCCATGATGCTTTACATTTTTTTGTGGGAGGGGGGTGGACATTTGCATACCTGGCGATATATTTCTGGTAGACATTGACGTCCTCGGTGGCGGGTTTCTCCGGTGGAAGGCCGTTCCTGTAACAGCACACACACAAGGGGCAGGATTAATGGTATCTTACTCCATCGTTAATAATAACAAACTGACACAATATTCACTTACAAGCCATTTCAAACTTTGGGCTATCAATATACATTTTCTTAGGCGGGGCAGCAGTTTGATTCGGGAATGAATCAGGGAGGTATAAACGCACCTTGATGCATGGCCGCCCAAAAGTGGAAGCAGTGGAAAAAATGGTTCTGAGCGCATAAATGATTCATGCTGTTTGTTTAGGTTTTTTTTTTTATTTTGATTTTTTCTTTTTTGGAGAGTGCACAAATGGAAAGATGAAGTGATGAGGAGACCCAGACAACAGTCCTGTGTGCTTCTGTTTGCTTTTTCTTGACTGGCTGCGATTTGAAGAATGACTAAAGCTTCTCTGGCATCTTGTTTCAGTGTCTGAATGGAGACGGCTGATTTTCCAGTGGAGTACCACCACCACCACCACCACCACCCCCACCCCCTAATGGAATCACAGTCCACAAGAGCTGCACGGTCCTGGGGGTAAGGACACAGCCTTGCGTAGGGTCGGGGAGTCCCGGCGCAGAGCGGGTCCCCACACAAAGGACAGCACATCTCTCCCGCAGGAGCGAACTCACTAATCATGGCTGTGACGCAGCTAAAAACGACATCCGGTCGGCCTGGGCGACACAGAAACAAACTCTTTGCGCAAACTTTATGCAAACGCGATGGTTAGTCCCTATTTCAGAGAAGAGAGGAAGTAGGAGAGAGAGTGCGGAGAGTCCGCTAAGAAAAGCACTCAGTGAAAAAATGACACTGCAGAGCTAAATTCTGCATTAATGTATCCATTTGTGTCCCATGGTGACACAGTTTCTAGCAATAATATATCTAACTATGAGGTATCCCAGTCATGATCTAAACATAGAGACCTGAGGTTTAATGGGTAATTCATTCAGTGAGGGGAAGAGAGGAGCATACGTCACTGCCAGGCCTGCGGTGGGCGCCGCTGAGCCTGCTGTGACTGACTGGAATGGCTTGTAGACTAAAACATTCTGTGGGCATCTAAATTAAATCCTCAATTAATTCACCACAGTCATGTTAATATACAGCACCGAAGTGCTTGACATGCTCTTCACTTATCAGGCTTTTTTAAAAAAGAAGAACACGTTTGTTCTTGGTGGTTTTATAAACAGGTGTTTCAGAGAGCAGCCTTACTTGACTGAGGAGACGGTTCCTGTGGTAATGGAGTCAGTCTTGGAGAAGCTGGACTTCATGTAGTCGGAGTTGAAGCCCAGGTGGTCCACTGGTAAACACGAGGGGCCAACAGCCCCGGCTGAGGCGGTAGCAGGAATCCCAGGAGTGGCTGGGGCGGCCGGGGACGAGGTGAGAACGCCTGGCATCATGGGGGGGTTACCTTTGCCAGAAACGAGCTTCTGGTTGTTTTGGATGTCGTACTTCGACGGCCGGCCCACTTTGCCTGTCTTGAAGGCTATGGCCCCGCCCATGTCTGGGTTGCCCTCTCCGGGTTTGAAGAGGTGCAGGTACTTGACGTTCTCCAGGTCGTACTTGGAGGGCCTTTTGTAGGCGTTACCATTCTGTTGCTTCAGGCTCTCGCCCATCTTCAGCTTCTGGATGAAGAAGTCGTATTTGGAAGCACGGGATGCCAGGCTGTGGGAGGCGTTGCTGGGAGCGGAGCTCAGCTGGGCCTGCTTGTGGTCCGCGGCGGTAGCGGAGGACGTGGGGAACATGGGGGCATCGGCCCCCGGGAGGCCAGCGGGCGTCTGCAGAAGGGCCGCGCTCTTCTCCTGGGGCGCCTTGGCGTTGAGCTCGTCGGACTTGGAGTGGGCGGGCCACGGCAGCGTCTCGCCAGCCTTCAGCTTGCGGATGTACTCCTCGTACTTGGAGAAGCGGGCGCGACGCGTGGCCTCCTCGCTGCCCAGCGACGAGGGGTCTGAGGTAGCAGATTTCATCTTCTCGAAGCTGATCTTCTTGGCCAGCTCGTCGCGCACCTGCTGGTCGTCGTAGCCGAACATGTGAAGGAGCTCGTTCATGGTGCTGGTCGCGTAGTCCCGCAAGGCAGACGCCTCCCCTACAGACGAGATCGAACACAGCGTCATTCACTTTGAATGATTAACAAATGGATAAAAGTACACAGATATTCAGTATATGTTACATGTTCAGTATAAGATATAAAATACTGACTCGTTCGTTTCGCGCTTTCAAAATGAATCATGTGATCTGCTACAATAACATGCATATTTCTGCAATGCATAATAGGACACTTAAAAGTTTCTTACTTATTTGAGCAATGAAAGTTCACTTTTTCTTTTAAAGTCCATTAAAACACACCGTCCTCCCCAAGGACAGGGAGAAATGCAGTAAATGTATAGTTTAATTGCATTATGTAGAGATTAATTCTGGCCCATTAACTTTCATCCAGGTTGGGAGAGGGGTCAGAGAGATGGGGTGGAAGAGAACAGGAAAGGCAGTGTACCTAACCAGCTCATTACTAACACCACACCGGTGATGTTTTAATAAGTGTGTGTAAGTGTGCACGTGAGGGTCCTGAAACACTGCGAAGAGATATGCACGCTCACTCAGAGCACACACACACACACACACACACACACACACACACACACACACATACACACACACACAAACACACTTTCGCATTCTCCGCTTTTTGTGTGGAATTTCACGCATGCAAACAAATGTGCAAAATCTCATCTTGTGGCACCGTGTCTGTAAGGAGGGGCGTCTCGACGTGAGACCCAGTGCTGGATGACAGCTTCGCCCCGGTGTCAGGTGCACTCCTGGGAGTCCGGGCCTCTCCCGCTCCCTTCTGGCCTGGGGCCAGGCCACCTCCAGACCTTTCCTTCATTTATTTGATTGCCTTTTTCATTGCTCGGCAAAGCGCAAGACAGTCGGCGGTAACGCGAGCCACGGCCTTGGTAATTAATACCCAAATATTTGGGCTTTGGTCTCGGATTTCTGTGTTATTGCTAAAACGGTCGCTGCCTCTGCTTTTCACATGTCCTTCTCAGCATGTAAAATAACCCCCAAATTTCCAAGGCAGTATCAGAGCTACTCCTCTGCTCCACGTTACAATGAAAGGAGATCTGGCAGATTGAACGATCATGAAAAATTGAAGAGAAATGTTCGAGGGTATTTTAGAGGAAATGCCTGCTTCTTTATACTGTGTAAAGCATTTATACTCGCTGATCATGACACCCTGTGATTTGCACTGAAAGAACACAGCTTAGCTAAATGACAACAAAGGCATTAAGAGTTCCTGCATCTATACCTGATCCTCCTGATACTGTGGAATTCAGATCATTTGAGCTGCTCCAGGATTACTATTCCGGCAGCCAAAAGGCAAACTAGTAAAAATCTTGCTTATTATTGAATTCTGAAGTAGTGAAAATAATACTATAATTATCTTTTAATACCGGTGGGGTGTCTGTTCTACGGCTCAGAGGACCTGAGTCTGACAGAGCTGGTTTCAGCTATAAATCCAAGAGCCATAGATGCTATGTTTTATATAGGTCATGAATGCTTACAGGGTGTCATACAGGGTCATGTGATTTTACACAGCTTTAAAGTAAGGACAAGGCTTTGAATCTCTTTCCCTGAACACTTTCCAAGGACAATGATCAAAGCCTTGCCTGCTTCCCACTCAAACAGCAAGTCCCAACATGTTCCTATAGGAATCCCTGATACTCCTCAAACCCATCCATTATTAGCATTCTTAGCTGCATTTTTTAGTAATATCAGCATTAGTAGGTCTAAGACTTCTGCGTTGTTATGCTGGGGTGTATACTGACGTTGTAGGAGATGTGACTGTGAGAGCGGTGCTGATGTGCGTTACTAGGCGCACGCTCTGTGGCATGAGGACTAATCACCGTCGCGGTAGTAACGGCGGAAGGACGTGATGTTGAATGGCTTCCGGAAGCGCCGCTCGCACTTTTACTGCCGGCAGGCTGATCGGACGCTACGCCGTGACCCGATAACCTTTAAGACCAGGATGTAAATAAGCTTTTCTTCTCCACCCTTATCGTACCTCCCCCTAATCAACCTACCATGAATCTGGGAGGCCGTGGCTTTGGGGAAAGGTGCGATTTGCATGGCTGTGCTCCTGACACACTCTCTCTCTCTCTCTCTCTCTCTCCCTTCCTCTTATCACCATAGAGTGTATAAAGAAGTGCCCTCAGTTACCACTTTACACTGTCACATTCCAGACTGTGACACAGTCCTTGTCTATGTTTGATGCAATTAAGTTACTTTTTTTCTGCACTGTCTGATAACAACTAGGGACTACAGCCCTCTTTAACTGGCCAAACATGGGCAGTAAAATTCAGGGGAGCCTGTCTCCCTGTGTCCAAGTATCAGACCCTGTATCCTTGTATCAGACCTTGTGTCTATGAATCTGACCCTATCTTCATGCATAAGACCCTGTTTCCAGGTAACAGAGCCTGTCTCCGTGTGACTTATTCACCATCCAAAAAGAGAAGAGGTGATTGGAGCGTTCATGCTGGGGGCCGTATATGAACCAATCAAAGATTTTGTCCTTCCAGGAAAACAATTATATTACCATGTAATAAAGCTATAAAAAATGCAAACACCTAATTTGTTCTTTGTAAGGAGGTTGCTTAGCTAAATAGAATAAATAACTGTCACTGAACAAACGACCACAACAGCCATTTCAGCACATCAGCCCATCCAAAGACGTCTTTCCGGAACAAGAACAAAAAACGCCTGGTGGAATCGGAAGACCACACCGAACGCCTAACCTTTAACGAGCCTGGCAGCGAACGCCGGTCCAGGCAGCGTTCCCGGGCCACCTCGCACATCCCTCTCGTCTGTGCGGCACGGCGTGGTGCGTCGGAGAGCCGTGAGACACGCGCGCCAGGCCTCTGCGCTCACAGGGAAGCCGCGCGGAGCCTCTGTATGAGGAGTTAAATGTTTTGAAGGTCGCAGTTTCTCTCATTGATCTCGCAATGTTTGTTAATTACATTGTCAGTGATGTTGTGAGAGATAATTAAGCCACTATGTTTATATGTATAATTATGTGCACCCCACATCAGCTTCTGAAAGACAGCAGTGAGAAAAGAGATGAGGGGAAAATATTTTAATTGTAAGCAGAGCAGTAACACAGCGATATAGATGCCCTAGTTACAATCAACAAAGAAGGAGGCGAGGAGGAGGAGGAGGAGAGAGAGAAAAAAAAAACAACAACTCAAAAGAAAGGAGTGGAGTGTGTTCACTGTAGCCATCAAAGACTTTGGCTCTGCTGTGAGATGCCAAACCATCAGAGACCACAGCAGGAAGGTGGAGTGTGTTTCACAAACACAAACTCATATTTACAGAAGGCGTTGTTTTATTTTTTTTTCTGTTGTCATTACTGTTACGTTTTCATTGTGTCATTTTTTTTTTTTTTTTTTTTTTTACACCACCATGAAATACACGCAACACGACTAATTAAAACCGCCCAGAAGTGCCGTTTGCCAAGAAGCCGGTCATTATGAGGCCACAGAGCTGTGAGAAAAAAAAATAATTGAAGAAAAAAACCCTCGATAAACTGGCTTGATGATGGTAAAAGACGGAAATGAAAAAAAATTATTTTGCAATGCTAAGGTGAGCAAGCAAAAATGTACCAGAATAACCAGATTTTAACTGTTCAAAAAAATGTACAGTTGACGGGGTGCGGTGTGTGTGTGTGGGGGGTGGTTGGCAGTTATTTTTATTGTGTGCAAAATAGCTTTATCACCTGTTATCTGCTTTAGTTTGAGTGGTATTTCACTTTGAACACTACTGTACTATATGGGATCTCAGCTAATCCAGAGGGCAGGCTCAAAGTTCACCTGGTCTTTACAGCAGTAAATGTCTGCTTTCACTGTTTTCTACTTTTATTGCACTTAATGGAAGCTGCCAGCAAGTGTGACATCCAATATGGCTGATAGTGTCCCAGTTATGTGGCATGGGTCAGAATTGAGGAAAGTACCACAGAGAAAAAAGAGATTCACTTTACCAGAGGTCAAAAACAAAACAGTTTCAGTGGTTCACAGTTTTGGATCTGTGCTTCTGTTTTTAGCATGAAATGATGTCTGATAGCATTTCTGTGTTCACTTCCAACCTGATGGAAACCTGGAAAAAAGGACAGTGGGCCACAGTGGCACTGGGTTTGGCAGGAGATACGTTTAGGCAGGTTCAAGAAATGACTCAAATCTAATCCTGGGTGTAATTTGAAATTAAGACAGCTCTTCCACCCCTCCATGCCCCTCAGCTCCATGCACATAGCACATAATTCTTTGTAAGGTTCTTCCAAATATTCATTTCTTGTTTCAGTAAACCACATTAGTTCCTGTTTCCCCAGTTTCACCTGTATGTAGGGCCAATAATGACATCGGCTATTCATGTAGTGACTCTGGATGTCATCCAGCTGACAGAATCGTTTAAGTGTGTGTGAAGGTGGACATGACACAGCTCCCTTAGTCCTGGGGCCTCCAGACTGTCAAACTGTTCTTGAGATCATACATCTCACAGGGGTGAAGGTGAAGTAAAACTAACCAACCAAACACACTGCTGGCCAACAACTGAAGAGAGCTGCTTGAGATCTAATTCCTTCTTTGTGCTAGAGAGAAAAAGAGAGAGTGGAAAAGAATGATACCTGGAGAAGAGAAGGAGGCTTGGCAGTTGGTGGTCTCACTGGAGGGTGGGTAGCCCGTCTCTTTGTGGGCGCTGTCTTCGGAGTCCCTATCGTCGTGGTAACTGCCATCGTGGGAGACAGGCATGGCCTCAGCCTCGTCGCCGTTGTCCTCCTCGTCGCTGCAGCCCTTGGGTTGTACCATGTACACCCCCTCGGGGGGGCCATCCTCACTGCTCCCGCCCTTGGGCCCCCTGATCTCTTCGGTGTCTACAGAGGGCGGGTCATCGGCGTACTCGCCGTTCACCCACTTCTCGATGGCCTCGCGTCGCTTCTGCTCATCCTCGAGGCCGGGGCCCACGCTCGGGGCCTCTGCAAAGTCACTGTCGGGCTCCTCGTAGTGGGAGCTGCCCCGCTCGCTGTTGTCCGCCATGCTGGCATCCCCCTCCGCGTTCTGCGAGCTGCCATCGTACACCACTTGCCGGCTCAGCTTGGCACAGATAGCGTTGAGCTTCAGGCCACCTTTCCTTTTGGCGGCCATCGTGGAGTTTCCTGGGGTCTTTTCAGTGCATAAACCCCTTTCAGCTGATAATAAGAGAAAAGAGAGAGAGAAGAGAAAAGAGAAGAGAGCAATATAGACAAGAACTGTTAATAACTCTAGCAATATTATCTCTGCGCAGTTCAGGTATGATACAATTAAACAACATTACCAGCAATAGATAAGCAAACCTTCCAGAAAAGTGGCACTAACATACCATCCAGCAATGGCTATCACTAAAAAATGAGTCAGAAGTCTGAGAACAGGCTCAGTGTTGATTTTGTCTCATTATTTTGCTAATAATACCCACAGACACACCTAGTCAACAGTAAGAAGACAATGGAAAAGCAGAGTGTCACATGTACAAAGTATGAGAAACACCTGAAAGAGAGAGAGAAACAGAGAGAGAGGGAAAGAAAGAAGAAGAAGGACAAGAGTGTGTGTGAGAGAGAGAGAGAGAGAGAGAGAGAACAAACCTCCTCTATTCCATTATCACAAACCTAGAAGAGAAAACACAACCAGATCGCAATCAGACCCCCAGTGGTGCACGAGCAGCCAGTATGTGGAGATTTAATCCTCCCCATGACAGTGGAATAAAAACAACTCCACACTACACACTCTCTTCACCTAAAGAGACCCAGGGTCCTGCCAGTGGGGAGCTCCGTTCAGCCTTAAGTCTGACAGTCAAGGAACTGGAGTGGCGTCTGTAGAAGAGTCTAGAACATGTGGAACATGTTTACGTCACACACTCAACCTCACTGCAGCATCAATGTTCTCCTCTCTTCTCCTCTCCTCTCCTCCTGAGGACTCTTGAAGGCAACAGCAGACCACATACATTAAGTCCAGTAGCAGAGCCCTTTTGAAATGTTCCACTGTACCCGTTAGCTTTACCACAAAAGTTTTTTTTTTTCAGGTTTCGGGTCTAAAAATGTTGGTGGTCGCTTAGAGATCAAAAGTATCATCTCTGGTTGACAAACATCCTGTGTGCACACCAGTGACTTACAGTAGTCCAAGCCAGTTCTACTCTACTGGAAGTGCCTTGCTGTTAACACACATTGTTCAGAGAGTATACAGACATCACCTGCACCATTCAAACATCAAACTCTCTGAGGCTCACATGTTGTAGTGTAGGCAGTGCAGTCACTGATGCTAAGCTTGTGCATTCGTTCTTGCCCACTGTGCCATGTGTAAAGCGTATGCCAGTTGGACCCCCCGTCTGCGGGTATTCCTGGCCCGGTGCCCACCTACAGCTGCTTTATTAGGGCAGAATCCTTTCCCAGTTAACTCGCCCTCACACACCATGCCACAAGACACAAGCAATTTGTGATTTACAAAAGTTCATTTTTAAATAGGTTTCCAGGTTTAAAACCAGACATGCTGTTAAGGTCAGAT
>JAOYMR010000022.1:2289770-2304842 GCA_025802075.1 Tenebrosternarchus preto
CCCCCCCCCCCCCCCCCCCCCCCCCCCCCCCCCCCCCCCCCCCCCCCCCCCCCCCCCCCCCCCCCCCGCCACCGACCAGACACGAAGGACTTCCTGCACACAAACTATCAGTCTATTAGTAGAGACAATCACTGGTTTAACAGCAGCCGCTAAGTAGTTAACAATGGTGGAAGGTCTCCTATAGAAAGCGCCAGAATGCAGGGGATTCTGGGTCATACTGCAGGCCCCACAACAAAGATAAACCACCATTGCCAGTCTGGCAGTATCTGTCTGAATTTCAACATCTTTTTAAGGTAGTAGAATATATGACCAATTTTTTTTTGTTTATTAATTAAGCTTGTATTTAAATTAAGTTTCTAACTATACTATACTAACTATACTATACTATATAAGTTACTAACTATACTATACTAACTATACTAACTATACTTAATTAATGTCTCAGTTGGTTTTGGAATGTCATGTTTGTCCTCAGCTGAACAGGAACTTACTGAGTAACCCCAGGAAGCAATTCTCTGTCATATCGTAGATAAATTTTATTATTATTAAATGCAGTATTTTACAACAGACAATATTCTAAGTATTTTTACTAGCTGTTCTACACATTGTGCAATTTATTAGTTTTTTTCTGTAACTAACCACAGAATACTTGGCAGCTAACTCAATATTTTTTCGTAAGTGTTTGATTTGGTGGAGGACAACTCTTCAGGGAACGTTCTCTTGGATATACTTATTACTGAAAATACTGATAACAAACCAAAAAAGAAAAAGGAAAAGAATACATGTAGTTTTGAGCAAGTACCACCCACAAAGCACGAAGTGCAGAAAAAAGCCCAACGTGCAGGAGGGTTGAGGCTGGGGTTCAGACGTGCGCCGGGGCGTCACGTGCAGGAGCATTGAGGCTGGGGTTCAGACGTGCGCCGGGGCGTCACGTGGAAGATCATGGGGCAGGAACATTTCGCATTTGCGCCTCTTTAACAACCATATCCATCCATCCTGCCACCTGCCTGCAGTCTCGTTCCCACCTTAAACAACCCTGCCACATTTAAAAGGATTAGATGGCACATTTTGTGCCGGCTTAATCTTCCTTTCAGACAGCCTAATAAGTGTGCGTCGATAAGCTGGGCATGCAAATTTCATTCTAGGCCGGTACAGCTCACACGCTCAGACAAACGGACTAAAGTATTTTACACTGTGCTAATTGCTTCTTCATATTCCTCTTTTCCCTCTTATAGGCCATATCAGCGGCAGAAGATTATTCCTCTTTGCCACTTTGCATGAAATTAGAATTTCATGTGGAAGATCATAAACGTGAAATAGAGCCATTCTTTGAGCCCTTTGCAAGGAAGAACATCTTTAGGCAGAACTTTGTCCTTTTTTCATGAAATAATATACCAGTTCCAAGTCCTATTACAACCGCAGAATGAACATTAAGAGGAAGCCACTCGGCTTTGAATTTTAAATGCCTTTTGTTACACTTCTTGATGAGCAGGAATACAGATAACATGAGATGCAAAAGTTGATCGAAAACACCTTGAAACACCAGAGCCTTAAATGACTTTATTTCCTGTCACTGGCTTTTACTGAAAACGCCAGAACTCACCTGTAGGTGCATGTAGGTGCACAACTGTATTTCCAGGAAATGTCAGCAAATGTACAGCCACAAAATGGCAACTCATACAGAGACCATTTTCTCCTTTCACTGCAATACACAGTAACCTCTCAGTGCACGCAATCAAATTTTGCATATAATAATAATAATAATAATAATAATAACAATAATAATAATAATAATATGAAGAGGAAGAAGAAGAGGAAGAAGAAGAAATATTAGTATTAAAAGATTAACCATAACTGTATTTTTGCTGCATGGTCTGAGGGCCTAAAGGTGCAACCTGTTTATTATTGGGGAGTTACTTCCTTTCACAATATTAATTAGCTTGTTACTGTGTATTGGTGACGGAAAGGCTTTGAGCTTTTAATTAGGGTCGGTTGCCTGCATCAGTGCACAGAAGAGGAGAGGAGAGGAGAAGAGAGGAGAGGAGAAGAGAGGAGAGGAGACGAGAGGAGAGAAGAGGAGAGGTGCTATTGACTTTTGCCCCTCTCTTGCACCATGTCATACTGTCACCTCATAAGCATCATTTACACACTCCCAGAGTTCATATCCCCTGCTTTTCTACTGGCTAAACTGTGCTTCTCCACAGTGCACTGGTAAAGATGCAGGGATAAGAGTTGGGCATTAGCAGGGCTAAGTTCATTATGCTGTTGTGTAGCCTGCATCCGATCAACAGGGTCATGTACCGGCTCAGGCAAGACTCTCTGTCTCTCCCCCTCTCTCTCTCTCTCTCTCTCTCTCTCTCTCTCTCTCTCTCTCTCTCTCTCTCTCCCTCCCTCTCTCTCTCTATCTCTTTCAACTCCTCTTTCTCTCTTCCTCTGTCTCTCCCCACATATTACAGACTGAATGGTGTGCCCATAAAATCACACTACTTCACACTTCAAGACATAACAGGAATTAAAATTTTAGTCCAATAACTCTCAAATTAGCTGATGCTTTAATGAATGTTGTGTTAAGGTTTATACTGAAGTGCATCGTTTTGGGCAATTCAAACATAATTTAAATTTAAAATTAGAATAAATTTTTGAATAAGTATATAGATTATTTATACTGTATGTATGTACAAATTTATTAGAAATATACCTTTTAAATTATATATCTTTTAAATAATTTTTTTACATGATAAAAAAATGTAAAACCATTTAGACATGTTATTAAGTATATTAGGATTTAAATACTGTGTTGACATGATACCCTTGATGACCTCTTTGCTAAAATTCACTCTTTACTGAGTGATACTGAGAATTGAGTCCCTCAAGAGAATTTGACTTAAAAGGGGTTAAAAACGATGTTTGGCAAACCCTCTCCCTTTCACTGTCCTCCTGCTAAATTTATTTCAAAACTCACTTAATCTGCAGTACACAACATTCCCATTAGCATAGCCCAGCCCCCTCATAAAAATTCCAGCTAGTTTAATTAAAAAATGTAAATTTACTGTCATCCAAGGAGCCGGAGAATTAGGACAGCAACAGCCTTTTTATTGCTTAAGACATCAAATTGATTCGGTTGTTGCTAAACTGTGATAAAGGTTATTGAGGGCTACAGACCTGGGGCTGTTTTTCCTCCTCATTTCATCCTAGTGGTAAAAGGTACTTTGGGTTGGACTGAAGCTCAAACTACATTCCCTCACTGAAGAAGTAGGAGGGTTAATTAAAAAAGGTACACCAACTGCAGTCAGAACAGACTAAAGAGTCGATTTTAAAACTTAGGGTGTGTCTTTGTAACTATTCACTGCACTTTTGAACATTAGGTACCGGAAAACACACACACACACACACACACACACACACACACACACACACACACACACACAAGAAACAAAACAAAAAACCAAACATCATTTACAGAAATTCAGGGGATGACAGAGGGATTGATAGAAATGAATATGAAGTGGATATTTCTCCCAGAACTCCACACATTATGTTCTGTTTGAGTAAGAGCTGAAAGAAGCTTTTTCACTTTTCACTTCTTATTTTATGGATTAAACCGAAAATAACAAGCTACAGTTACAGAAAATGCAGAAAATGAAAATAAGAGTAAACAAGATAAAAAAAACAACATGTAAGAAATGATGTGCGATTCCCTGAAGTCACTCACTCATACCCTAAAACAAGTTTGTTTCTAATAATCTTGTCACCATAAACAAAATAATCAAAGTGAAATTTCCAGCAGAAAAGCGCTCAGTAACTGTTTAGCTTCTCACCCTGGACTTGTGCTATTTCTTAAACTGACATTTACATAATACATACATTTTTTATTAAATGAAAATGATCTTATAATGTTTTGGAAAATTATTGAAAATCTTTTTACAAAAGAACGGAGCAGAAATCTACAGTTCTTAAACATAAACAACCAAAAAACAAATATGTATAAAAATGTTCATATTTATAAACAGCCTACACACACAAACATGCACACACACACTTTCACACACGCGAACACAAACAAATATGCACGACACATGGAGTGAAATGTTATGACTAAGACTGACATTAATTCCTGTCTTTAAATACTCAAGTAATAAGAAAAACATGTAATACAATTTGGCAGCACTAACGGTAAGGTCTTTTATGAAATAAAATGTTCAGAGAACAGGTGTGAAAACTTATCACATGACAGTGACAATTACTGAGGTGTTAGTAATTCCCAGAACACCACGGAAAGAAAACAGAAAATACAGAGCATGAAGTGGAGCTACTGAGAACAGTTTAGCTTATTCCAAAATACCCATAAACGGGGGCTGAAGGGATAAAGGGAGGGATATCACTTGTTCTGTGTGTCCTTACATGTGTCAAAACACAGCTCTCACAACAGTTTGTTTGTTCAGTCCCCTTGGCAACAAACCCTTAGGCCATGCTAAGCACTTCAAATACCTACGTGCATTAACTCTATCCTCTGCCCCTATAAAGACATATCAATATTTGAAAGAGAAAAAAAAACAACAGTTTCCTCTCACTGAGGCAGATAGAAGATCAAAAAAAGTGCGATATGAACAGGGTGGTTAGCAGAATATACCAGGAGGTGGTGTGTAGAAGGCTGGGTAATGTTGTACATGAATAAACATAGGTACTGCCAGGTTTAAAATGAAAGTAGTTTGGTTAGATGCTCCCGACTGAACCACACAGACACACTCACGCTTCAGAACTCAGTGCGCTGAGGACGCTGGCAGCGGAGGTAAAGACTGATCGTGTTTAACACCCTTATGAGCCCAGGGCTCTGCCACTCAGTTATAAATAAAGACAGTTCATATACAGCAACAGCGCACGCAGAGTGGTTAAAACATGACTAACTTCCCCATTCAAGCACACTCATTCCCTGATAAAGACACACCTTTCACATTAAAACACACAAACTCCAACACGGTCAGACAGACAGTTAGGAGAAGAAGAGCACTTACCATATTCAGTATAGTCGAACTTAAATCCTCTCAAGCATGTAACTTTCATAATATAGCGTAACTCTGTCTGAAAAGCATCAGAAATAAGCTGGTTTGTGGGAAATAAACACTGAAATAAGTGGGCAATAAAAACCCTTTTCTCTCAATCATGTACTAAACTCCTTGACATGTAATCTGTCAATAGTTTGCAGCCGAGATAATGCCGGCTGCCACGAGTGAAGTTGATTGGCAGCTTGGCCTGGCCCCTCCTTCTTGTGGTTTTGGGGAGGGGGGTAGGTAAAAGAATACAGAGCTTGCTCACTCTTGCCCTCTCTCTCCCTCTCCCTCTCTCTCTCTGTCTGTCTGTCTCTCTCTCTCTCTCTCTCTCTCTCTGGTGTGTCCTCATACACACACACACACACACCAAGCAGTTGGTACTAGGAAATTACGGAAGAGCAGGAACTGGAGCAGACTGTTCTTTCTCCCCTCCCCTTAGTGGGCTGGCCTTTCTGGCTATGCATTCTACTAGCCTGTCAGCTCTCTCGAGGAGGAGCCAAACGCACCTCCATGCAAATGAGGTGGGAGGGGGGCAGCAGACGCTTTAGAAAAATATCTGTATGGCTCATTACATATTTCATATTCTAGGATTTCTGCAACTAAATAGAACTCATTTTGTTTTTCATTTAAAGGAACTGATGGTTCATAGCAATGCGCTGATCGTCAGACAGGCAGAAGTCATTTTATCAGCATTATAATCAGGGAAATAGGAAGCTTTGTACAATACACTGTGATATTTAATATCTATCAACAAACTTAAAACGCAAAGACATTTATGAAAATGCAAGAGGCAAAATAAATAAGCAAATATCAACATGACCTGAAATATAAAAACTGTGCAAAAGCTAATGAAGTCTGACAAATAAATTAGTGAGCACTCGAAGGCAGCACTCAAATATTTGCGCATTTGCAAAAGTACGAATGCAACATTTCAGGCAGAGAGAGACATCAATATTAAACAGGACTCACATGGAGTAAGTAACCTTATCCAGGAACAGTTGGTTGTAAATTATGAGACGGAGAAAAAAAAAAAAAAAAAAGCCCTCCTCCACCCCACCCATCCCCCTCACCCGTCCCTCACCCTCCGTCAGCCCCTCCCCCTCTCCGTCAGCGTTCTTCCCTCCCCTTCTTCTGTCCCTGTCCCTCTGATAACGTATCAGTTTTCATTGTAATTTCAGGTGAAATGATAAACGGTGGCCGTTACCAGGTGGCAATGAATACTTTATAAGACAAGGTCCTTATTTGCGTGGCAGTTTCCTCCGTCATGGCATGCAAAGTGCTCTCAAACATTTTCAACATATTACCTATATTAGCATAATTCCACACAGCGAAAATATATTCATTTTTATTTCTGGACACAATGATGTGCATTGTGAGAGCAGAGTGAAACAACCTGGACAAACCACCGGGTAGGAAGTGTGGAGAGTTCTGATAACCAAAACCCAACTACGTAAAAAAAAAAAGAATTAAAAAAAAACCCAAACAAACAAATAAATAAATGAAATGAAACGAAGTGCTGTGAAAAAGCAGCTTTTCCTAAAGGGGAAATGCATATTTTAGATAATGGCTCATAATTCTGTGAAATGAGTCAATACTCAGTTCCTGTTTGCTAACTGCTCTCTGAAATACAGTGTGTAGAAAACAGGTTTTGGTTGATTCAGTAATTAAGACTGTGAGTCATAATCAAACAATGGGAAATGTGTTACCACCTTAAAGCCCTATGGAGGGGTGAGTCCACGTCAGGTGTACAACACCTCCCAAACTCAGCATGAGGAGCCAAGATGCCAGCGGTCCGTGTGTAACTTCTGAAAGAAACACTTTAAAGCCATTTCATTATACAGCCACCCACTTTCTATACCACTAATAAGCTTTTAGATTTTTTTTTAAGATTCTGTTGTTTGGACAGAAATCAGGTTTATATCATGTAAATCAACTGTACAATAAGTTAAAACAAAAGAAGGAGGGTGAATGCTTTTGAACTATAGCAATGAATCTAAACTGTAAAACTCCCTACTGAAAAACAGCATCTCTGAAATTCCTAGGCAACCAGGCTGAGCTAAATGAGCTGAGCGCTGTGTATGCTCTGTAAGCTCTGTATGCTCTGTATGCTCTGTAAGCTTTGTATGCTCTGCCAAGCAGAGGTAGGCTCTTTTTTTTAAAAAAAATGTTCTTTCTTTTATTTTGTCTCCTGCTACTGTTTTTCGGAGAGGAGCTGAATGGCGTTTGATGTGGCCTATTATGATGGTATGCTTGGGGCACGGGGTGAGACGGGCAGGATGGGCCGAGGGGGGGCAGGGGGCAGGGGGCGGGGTGGTTGACATGGCAGGGCCACATCAGTCAAAGGGACGCGGGGGCCAGACGTTTAGCCGCCCCTGACCGCGCGCTCCGGGAGGGGCTGGTCTGATGGCCGCCCGCTCCAAGCGCCTCACTCCACCAGGACAAAAGCAAGGGCCCAGTTGAAAGATGTGAATCGAGGGGCTTTTGTGCCCGGGGCTCAGGAACATGCGGAGTGAGAAATCTGACCTTTGCTGGGAGTTAGATTGTGTTTGAACCCTCTCGCTGCCTCAGCCAGTGGGACAGCACAGAGGCAGTGAGCATCTATGAGCAACTCCAAAAGACCAGGAGGAGGAAGGAAAGAGAAGTACACAAGAACATCATCATCATCTCTCCTGCCTCAATAAAGGGGTCGCCTGCTGAGATCGGACTTCACCGTTAAAAATGCTTTTTTTTTTTCTTACTCAGGCACTTTTCACGAGTTTCAATCCAAAAAAATTGACAAAGTGAACGTGACAACATTGAAGAGCGGAGCAGGTCGCTCAGAACAATGACCAAGAGAGCACTTTCTAGAGCGTGCACGTATATACAGCACTGTGTATATATACAGTGCTTTTAAAAGTTGTTCGATTTGTTGTTTCAGCAGTGGAATAATGACCATTTTCTCCATCTCTTCATTAGAACAGGGAAGTACAGTAAATTTGTACGAAGTATTAAAAAACAGAAGAAAAAAAAACTGAAAAAACCCCAGCCTCTATAGGCTACAGTGGTGAGTATTTAGTGTGATATCTCCCCTCACACATGAGCAGGAACCTCTCTTAAAGTGTCTTCTATTATACCAGAATATTACTGTCTCTCCAGAAAAGTTCAAAATCTGCTTAGTGCTTTTGCTCAGTACTGCATGTGTTTGTTTAGTTTTTCCTGGAGTAAATTTGTTTCCTACTAAATTTAGGAATAAATACAACCGTGGCAGCTGGAACTGATCACACACTAATTGGCCATTGTACTGATTACTGGTGGTCGAGATCTTAAAAGCGGAAATGTCATAATCAAATTAGTTTTATCAGTTTTTAGATGGTAAGTCCAACGAAAGCCTGCAGCAGGCAGGAGTGCACATACATGCATGGAACACACGTGTGCATGCTGTCTGCCAACACGCCAAGATAACCATCGCTGCAGTGCTATGCTGCGACCTCTGCTTCACTTTACAAAATATTACTTATTTCTAGACCCCCCCTTTTTTTTCTAGATACTGCTTTCATCCTGTGAGTGTAATCATTATGTTTCAGTATCTCTCCCGGATGCAGACAGTGCTAATGCAATCTTCCTAATTT
This sequence comes from Tenebrosternarchus preto, assembly GCA_025802075.1. Classification (NCBI taxonomy): domain Eukaryota; kingdom Metazoa; phylum Chordata; class Actinopteri; order Gymnotiformes; family Apteronotidae; genus Tenebrosternarchus; species Tenebrosternarchus preto. The sequence goes on from JAOYMR010000022.1 coordinate 2,298,427, forward strand.
TGGCCCTACGCAATCTGGTTTTAAAACAAAGAGAGAAAGGGGCACATTTCTGAAGGCCCTGACCATAATCATTTTAGACAGATAGCTTCTCCCATCGTAGATGAGCAAATATTTGTAAACCAGCTATCTAATGGAAAATTATACTGAAATTAGAGTGAAATTCATGACGGAGAAATCTGATTACCTCTAATTTTATTATGCCATCTTAGCCCACACAGCATATTTTTGTACAGTTTTTTTCCATAAATACCTATGCCAGGGGTCCTGGTAATCAAATAAAATTGAAATTCATCTCCCCATTAAATTCAATTAGATGCAATTTCTAGAGCCTATCAAAGATTTTAATTACTATATTATAAAATTCTCTGAAGCCAAATTGAGAAGAAAAAATTGCATCCTTGCATCTGGAAAAAAAGGAAAAAAAAATAACATAAACCTCGAAAGGAAATTGTTGATCCAAAAAGATATGGCATGGTAAATAGAATTAGTGAAGCAGAGGCCTTATTCAGTGGCTCTGGGTGGAGAGAGACGGGTGCCAACTGCAGACTCCTGGACCAGAGGAAATGAACTTAGCTGAGGTACGCTCGGCCTCCAAACGTCTGCCCTCCGAGTTATTACGCCGTAATTGACTAATTGACACCTTAATTTCATTTATGGGCTCCTGTGTTGAGGAGGCAACCTCTGGGTATGGAGGTGGCCCTGAAAGGGAAGCTCAGAGCCAACATTCAGAGTACAGGTGCATCGCAGGACCACTCTTCTCCCGCCACACCACGATTAGAGCTGCGTTAATTAAAAGAGGACAGGAAACATACTGATTTAGCATAAGCTTAAGGAACGCTGTCCTCCCGCACTGTAATCTCCAACAGCCCTTAATGCAGACAGCTGTGCAAGTGTGGTCATGCAAGCACTAACAGGAGCACCGTAACTTGCCTCATTGGACATCAAATTATTTCTCTTATGAAACCCAATCCTGCGGACGGATTCAGTAATATGTCTTTGCCTAAGTCATGTGAAGTATCCAAATGGAGTTGAAAGCCCCTGTCAGGACACCTACTATATTACAATGTAAAGTGCTCTCAAAGTCTTATTTATGAATATTTATGAATTTGGTACTTTTAATACACACACACACACACAAAAAGAACACATCAAATTCTAGAATCCAGAGAATGACACAGTTACTTCAACCATTTCCGTAACGACGGCCCTGCAGCAGACGAGTGAGTAAAGAGCAGGTCTGGGAGGAACAAAAATTTACTGGTGATTGTATTTCACGTAACACCAACGTGACACGAGAAGGGCCTCCTCTTTCGAACAGCAGCTGAGATCAAACGCAGCAGCTACCTTTGCACCAAAGTGCTCACAATGGGAGAGTGGCGGGGTCTCAGGTCGCCACGGGGACCGCTTCCCAGCCACCCCCTGCTATAGGCCAATGGAGGGGTAAAACAACAGCACAGCAGACTGCTACGACTACAAAAGCCCCAGCTGAAAGGACACCTGCTGCCATTGTTCACTTAACGCTCTTTAACTACTCCGTGTTTGTTTAAAAACCATGTACTAAAAAGACAAGCTTCAGACACTGGACTGGGAAATGATGAATAAGATAAATACTGGCGTTAAGTGTTTTCTAGACACACATCTCCCTCTCTGAGCTGAAGTTAAAAAGGTCCAATCTGGGAGGCCTTGTCTGAAGCAGAGACGCAGCTCTATTGGAAGTGGCTCGGTAAATATTACTAAACTGAAACTTTAATCTGCTTTTTTCCATACTCAAGCTGGCTGGGTATTAAAGATAATCTTTCCTGTGTGTCATATGGCGGGAGATATGGACGGAGCTAATTTTTAGAGACAAATCTGATATTTGTCAACGGGTTGAAAAAACCTGGGGATTTTCCCACTAATCCTCCCATAGTTGCGGAAGTGTGTTAGCAGTGAATTGCAGAAGGCCCAGTGAGACACGCATATGATCCAGTGAGACGCACAGACCGGTGAGACCCTCAGACAGTCTCAGATGTGCGGACAGCCTGGTGAGACACGAGTTGAGCCGGTGAGACGCGTTGACAACAGACCTCAGGGCTCATGTGTATCTCACGTGTATCTCACGTGTATCTCACGCTGCCATGACGAGACCTGTGCTCCAGACATTTGTTTACTTCCTTTGCCTTGTTTCAAAATTCAACACTGATGCATCTTTACCAAACTGCCATTGTAATTGAGAAACCACTTTAAAAAGCAAGGATCTTGAACGGTTCTAACTTTAGACCCTTTATATAACTGCGTTATTATATCAAGAACTTTGCTTTAACCCCCAAGAAAAGTTTGTGTTGGGTCAGCTTCCAGCATTTCATACTGCTGATGCTGTTACACTTTAGAATAACTGAAGGCAGCTCATTTTCTTAATTTCTTCAATAACATGCCATTCGAAACATCTGAGAACAGGGGTGAAACCACTCTCTCCCACAAGCTTCAGGAAGTTCAGTCCAGCCCCGAACGTCAGCCATGCCTCAAAGCCAAAGAGGAACACGGCTGTGTCATGTGTTATCTCTTCGGAGAGCGTTGGCCCGCTGTCTCAGCACCAGCACGCGTGGCGGCGGAGAGACCGGGAGGGTCAAACGCTGCTCCACCATCTCCCACCTTCTATTGATAGCGCATCAGACGGGCCACGAATGTGGGGTTATGTACTGTATGCGATCAAGTATGTGGCCTTAACTCCACGGGCTCCACGGTTTGGAGAGCGTGGTGCAGACTCCAGCAGAGAGATGGAGAAAGAAACAATGCTCAGATTACAGTGCTAAGGGGAGAAGGGAGGCTTTACTTAAAGCACCACATAAAGAACCATGTTACCATGGCAGATCACACACACAAAAAAGCTTTTTAAGAGGTTATATATTTCTCCCCACTGGGCAAAAAGACTTTTCATAGCAACTATTATATATGTAACAGGAATGAGAATGACAGAGGGCAGCAGCCAGCATCTGGGCTATGTAGAGAGATCAGTTCAGAGAAATCTACAGTGAGAGTGAGACCTACCCTAAGACGTGAGAACATCACCACTTCATGACACAGTCATGTAATCTTGGTTTGCTCTTCTCATTCTCCTTACCGCCAATGTGCTTTTTATAAACCAATCAGCCGTTAAAAGACTGCCGACCGTGAAAATGTTCTTGTAACTAGACTCCAGCATGGGGCCATTTTGACACATACAGTCATATACTAGAATAGCATGATTAGTGCGACCATAGGCCCTGTAGCTTTGAGTCTGTCACTTCCAACTTTGATATCTTCTCTTATGAGGTTTGACACTTCGGATTCTACTACTTGTTTTTTTTGTTGTTGTTGTTGTTTTTTTGTTTGTTTTTCTAACCACGCAGTAAGAATCCTAATAACATCACGGATGTGTCTGAATGTGATGTATAAAACAGGAACTGACTGTAGGGTTGATTCACATTGTGTGAGCGCCTGTATGACAAAGCAAGCAGAGATGACATCTATTGATCAGCCCTGGTGGAGCAAAGGAGGAGGAAAAAAAAGTGAATGTTACGAGCCCTATGAAATTCAGCAAAAAAATTTTAACCTTCATAGATGCTTTGCATTCGTCTGTGAAATAAATAAATAAATGCAGACCGGAGAGGTGGGGGAGGAGGGAGGGGTGGGGGGGCAGCTAAAGCTCTTTTGGTGTAATTGGCTGAACAGCAAGGGCAGCAGAAAATTTACAGGCAGAAGCCAGTGTGAAGGGGATTCGGTCACCGCACAGAAGCCTGTGCTCAGCAAGGCCTCCTGTGCTCTCCACTGCCCCCTTTGGCCGCTCACAGACACTGCACCGCCTGACCTACAGTGCAGGCAGTGGCGTGTCCAGGATTTTATACATGAGGTGGCAAGAGCACATTGAGGGATGGCACCACGTCATTATTTACAGGAGCAAAGCTGCATTCACAGAGTATATGATTTTGACCTGTAAAATTAATGGCCATATAATGACGTTACTGTATTAGTTTCAGATTGCAGTTCCAAATACTCAAAGGATATGGTTAAAATACATACAGCACTAGTATAAATATCTGAATCAACATAAAGTACTAATTGTGATACATACTGCCTGGTTAAACTGTACAGGACTAAAGCATCTCTTAAGAATGATACATGCTAGAACTGCCGGTAATCCTCACTAACATCTACACAGGTAGGGAATAGGTGTGTAGGCACAGAGCACTACACTATACATAACTATATATTTCTCACCTAACAATTACACCAATGACACACTCGAGGTTGCACTGTATCATGAGACTGAGCTAACAAGCAAGTTTACACAGATAGATGGAGTGTCTACAAGATTTTTAAAAATGCAGTCAGAGAGTCTTTCACAGAATGGTTCTCAGCCAATAACCACTGCAAAGACAAAACTAACTGTGGTATAATTTTTGCTGAGCCAATCAGAGGAACAAACAGCAATCCAATCTGAACACACATTAATGAAAAACACACATGCATAATTTTTGTAGCCATTTAATCCAAAACATAACTGCCAAAATTATGACAAATCTAATTCATTTTATTATATTTATTTATATTATTTAATCTTGAATTGGAGTAGCAAAGGCTTTTTTCTAGGGTGGCAGTTGCCACCATGTGCGAACCATTGTGGACCAGCCAGACCAGACCAAAACAGCAAGAGACAGGAAATCAAGTCAAATCAAAGAGTCACATGGTATAGATGGAGAGCTGGGGGAGCGGATGACCCAAAGCCTGAGCTTGGACAACTGTACTTTTGGGCCTGGTCATCTAAAGAGGGCAGGCCAGGACAGTGTCCCACAGCCTTTATCTCTCCCACAGAGGTTCCATAAAACACCAGCCTGATTCACCAGGCCTTTGAACTTACCCTGTGGGTGAGGCAGACAGAAGGAGGTGCCAAACACAGACAGGAGGATGGGAACAGGGGAGAGGGGGAGGAAGCTTTCAATGGGGCTGTTGAAAATAGCAAACAATAACCAGATAAGATCAATAAGGATAGTTTCTATATCCGTCTTTCAAGAGGGCTCAGAGACATGATGGAGTGAGAGCATGCCAAACTAAAAAAAAAAAAAAAAAAAACAGACAGAGGGAGGGAGGGAGGGAGGGAGGGAGCTGAGGGGAAAGGGGAGGAAACGATACGACGAGACCATATTTTGTTTGAATGAAGTTACAAAGGTCATAAAAAGCTTGGGAGAAGCTGCTCAAACAAGCAGCTTCCATGCGCAAAGTGCGAGAATTTACAAAGTGCGAGAAATGTGTCTCTGCCTTCAAGATCACCCCCTTCCGTGCTGTTTGTGTTAGACCTGACCTTCGAGCTACGAGAAAAGCGTTTGAGTCTGCAATCGCTGACAACCCGTTTGGGCAAAGGGGAGAAATATGACACCGAGTGTCAGTCGCCGAAATAAATGTTGAAAACGCTCCAGATGCCGGCTGAAAGAGGAGGGGCCGTTTCTCCAGCTGAGATAGGACCATCAACGGTGTTCCTGGAGCGTCCACCGCTAGGACCTCCTAGCTGCTGCTGTGTGTTTGACAGCACGCTAAAATATACATAAACCAATACAGTGCAGGCCGTTTTCTGCAATTTATTAGCCGATAATAGATATTAATGTGTAAAGATGCTGTCAGGTGGTACACAGTGCTCTAATGTATAAAGCTTCCCTAATGCACTCGCTCCCACATTTTTAAAACTTCTCCATGTCTCGCTTTGACTCGCCTTGTTCCTCCTCAGCCCTCCCACAAGCTCCTTAGTCGCGCGAGCTTGCCGAGTCCAGCCCACCACACTGTCTGCAGAAGTGCCTTCCAGGCAGCTACTTGCAGTTTGCCATCAGAAAAGGAAGCAGTTCTGTATGACATGAACTGGCAAGAGCCACACTCTCTCTCTCTCTCTCTCTTTCTCTCTCTCTCTCTCTCTCTCTCTCTCTCTCTCTCTCTCTTTCTCTCCCTGTGAGGGCTACTGGATCCAAGGCCTCAAGTGCACGTCAGCATCTAGCCCCAGCCTTAGTACGGGTGAACAGGAAGGGCGGGGCTTGCAGCAGGTGAAGCCGCAGGGGCTGGTGGGTAAGGCAGAGTAGGCTGACGCCTCTGGTCTCTGAACAACCTTGACCAGTCGTTCAACCAAATCCTCCATTTTGCCTTGCAGCCTATTCAACATGAAGCCACTGCAAAAAAAGGCCTGGTGACCTTTCACTACCTAAAACTGAGATATTGGCACCACCGTTCATCACTTCAACACTTTTTCTATAAATATGAGCCTTCAATATCTTTGAATGTCTAACCTGGACCCATCAAAGCATGACACTGTATCCCTCCTTACAATAATTATTGATCATAGGACCAGCCCAGTCTGTATATAAGGGTCCCTTTCAATTGATTTTCTACAACTGGCTGGAAGATATATAGATGACTAT
>JAOYMR010000022.1:2306735-2337624 GCA_025802075.1 Tenebrosternarchus preto
CCCCCCCCCCCCCCCCCCCCCCCCCCCCCCCCCCCCCCCCCCCCCCCCCCCCCCCCCCCCCCCCCCCCGGCATTGAAAGATTGAATGGATCTGCCAAGAGAAAAGAGGCACTCAAAATCAGAGAGAAAAGGAGAAAAAATGTCATCTATTCTGTATATATTCTTCAAAGTCACGCACTCGCTGGACAAACACACAGAACCAGAGGTGAACAAAACAGGAGAGGTGGTGAGAGACAGAGAGAGAGAGATGGTATGTGTGTGTGTCAGAGAGAGAGAGAGAGGCAGAGAGAGACATAGAGACCTTAATGGTCAACTGCAATAATAAATATGTGTTAGAGAGACATATTTCTGCTTTGATGATAAACAGATACCCATGTGTCACAGAAAACTGACATGCCTGAAAGAGGATCTGTTTAAAGTGTTATACCACAAATGGGCTCTTTCCTTCTTTAAAGTTTTTTCTAATGTTTTGGGGGTTTTTTCAGGTACGTTTTGCTTCAGTATTTCTCACACACACAGCTATCACAGAGTGAATATTAACAATAATAAAACTGGTGAAATTAAAAAGACAATCCCTTCTCTTCAGGAACGAGACAATAGCCTTTATTATTTAGATACATGCTACATTGCTGCACAACACAAAGGATTCCTATCACTGCAGATAAATGGATAAAGTTAGATAGCAGCATTGAGCCGTAGAACTATTGTGATAATCCATATTACCTTTTCAGTCTCTGGCTCAGTCTATCAGAGAGAGACAGCGATAATTACATCTTAGCAACCGTCTGTTGTGATAAAAAGCATAGAAAAGCACTGTAATGTTGCTCTATTCAGAGACTCTTCTGCAATACCTAATTTCCCACCAACTAGAACAGAGTTGTGCAAGAGGAGAGTGCTGACATACACCCAGTCCAGACAGTGGAAGGCTGGAGACCACACCTGTCTCCACCACGGCCAGGTGTGACACATGAGTACACTAATGCTAATGCTTGTGGTTATTTTGTGTGTGTGTGTGTGTGTGTGTGTGATGGGGAAAATAGCATCATCTGAGAAGAAAAAAAAAAAAAACCAAGATGATCTCATGATGATCTTCAGTGAACCAATGGAGAAAATATATCATGGAGGAAATATATCAGTTTTCAAAGTCAGAGCCTAATTAATTCCCTGATTCTAAGATAAGTCCTTTGACCGATTTAGCTGTTAACATGAACGGCTGGCCATTGTCACTTGCCGTGCTCAGTAATGAGATGTTGTTGTCAAAAGCCTTGTGGTCTTTTCAGTGCGAGTACAATACACGTCCACAATGACATCACAGAGCAGCCCAGAGCCGTGTGGCGGTCCAGTCTGAGCGCAGCGCAGCGTCTCGAGGGGTTCTATGAGCTGGGCCTCGATCCTTTCAGCGCAAGGTCAGGCTGGAATAGCTAGTTAGCACGTGGTGATGAGCAGGGATCTTCCATTGTCACTACTGCGAATTCCACTTTTTCACAAGTGCGACCGCCGTAATTTGACCTACATCGCATGTCTCTGTCACGGCATCTCGCAGGGCCGGCAGCGGGACAAAGGTCCCGATGGGGCTTTGAAGTCTGCAAAGGCCTCCGTGAAAAGGCAAAGGGACACCGTCTCCAGTGTCCCGCCGGCTCGGGACCCGCGTTCAAAAGAACAGCAAACGCCTTGCGTTTGAGCTCCGCGCGTAGTCCCTGCCGAACACCGGCTTGAAGGGGGGGGGGGGTGTTCATGACGAGGCAGCCATGATGGATGGGCAAAGTCTATTCACATGGAGATGTTACATCATAAATATTTACACACGGCCCAGCATTTCCATGTAGCCTCTGCTTTTTCTGACACACCAAAAAAGAAAAAAAAAAAAGGCCAAAAAAAACTGAAAGAAAAGGAAAAAGAAAAATAGGCGTTGGACAAACAAAGGAGTTGCTGAGTTCGTTCTGTGACCAGGTCTGAGGTCTGAATGTAATAACAGAATGCAGTTCCCTTTATTGGGACAATAGACAGACAAATTAACGTCTGGTCATGATTTAGAATGATAACATATTTAGAAAAAGAAAATAAGCTCTTTTACAGGATTTAATTGATGGGTTAGGATGTGTCTATGTAATTACTAAAGAAGTGAGAGAGTTATCAATTCTAAAATCTGACACGAGTTGTGTTTGCTCTCCATCAGACCCTGCTGGCCTCTTGCTCTCTTTTGAACAGTTGAAAGTGAGGGAACTGTCTGCTTTTTTTTGTTGTTGTTGCTGTTGTTTTAAAAACAGCCCAACCAATTCTTCACAGCTAGCGCAATTAAAAGCTTCTAACTCCCCACAGAAGCCCTCAACCAATGAAAACAAATTTGGCAGTTTAATTTTCTTCCCACTGTTTGAGAGGGAATCCATTCTGGGAGGTTCCCGCTCTGCCACCGCCCATCCCTAGGAAGCATTGAGAAAAAAGGAGAAAGGCATGCAGGCCCCAAGATGGAGCCAGTTGGGCTTTCTGATTAGCTGAATTAAATATATCAAAACCCAATTAAGTTAACTATACTCCAGCCGTTCAGGCTGCAACGAGGGGAGAATTGGGTCAAGTTGCACAAACTGCCAAGCTTGGCACGCTCTCCTCTCCAAAGGCAAACGGGGACCCCCAAAGCATCATGTTTATTAGGCCAAGACACATCACTACAGCCAGAGTCCAAAAGCAGGAGGAGATCTTGTAAGATGTTGTAAGCAAACAGTGCTCAGCGAGTAACAAAACTCCAAGGCAACATGAAGATTGAATGAAGGCTCAAGACACACACAGGCCTGCCTGACAGCTGGAAAAACCCATCTGTACTCCGGGTCTCTGCTTTGCCCCGCCCACACCCGTCCATGTGAGGGCATGAGCGCTGTGGGACATTGTTTAGACCTGCTTTGCCCACCACTCATGCCAGGGTGCACGTTCTCCTCTGTGCTGCCCGATGCAGGCAACAACAAAAAAAAGTCTGGCACTGAGGCTGATTTGAGCCCTACGAGTCGTGTGTCACGGTTCCCTCCTTGGTGAGGATGACCCCCCCCCCGGCTGCCGTCAGACAGCAGCATCACTCCTCCTCGCTCCCATCTCTCCCGACTAGCGATCCAGCACCATAGCGACCGCCCCAACGCCCAGACACAGCAGCGTGAGCCAAAATGACATCTGATCCGCTTCAGTGAGTAACTGAAACGGAAATCATCTAAGTCTTTGATCTTATTCAACAACCAAGATATTCTGCTACTTAAGGGAGACTTTTTAAGACTAGCTTGAGCTTTTCCTTTAACGGTACGCACTCGGCCCGTGTTTTTGGTTGCAGCTGTTGTTTCACAGCTGTTTACACGGCTATGCCGAGGAACACAGCGCAAACACAGCGCAAACACAGCACAAACACAGCACAAACACAGCTCTCTCTGAGCCCACATGGAGCACAGTGTGCAGCTTTCCAGCCCCAAACCCGCAAGTTAATCAGGCAGAAGAGGGGGAAAAAATGTTGTAAAACTAATAAGTAATTTGTCAATTTTTACAGCCCTGGCTGCATTGATCCAGGAGTGATGAGTGAGGAACACTTGATTTTCCTGTGGGGGGATGCGAGAGGTGAAGAGGTAAACAGGATATGAGAGGTGAGGGAGGACGGACATTACTCAGCTGTCCTGTTTGTCCTACCTTGTTCTCTCTCTGACAGGGCTAGCTACTCCTTCACAGGCTTTACTTCATCTGCAAAACAGAGAGAAGAGCGAGAGAGAGAGAAAAAAAAAAAGACATATTAGTTACAAGGCAAACATCTATTCATAGGTGACCACATAAAACACGCTATTAACCCCACATATGGGCCCGCGTACAGCAGGCAGTGGAGAACCAGCACCGAAGGTGCAGCCATTCGAGTGTCCCTCAGCAAAGAAGCCGTAAAGCAGCCGAGCGAGTCAAAGTGCGGGGCTCTCCGCTGCCCCCTACTGCCCCCCGTCGGCAGGTTCGCCGAGCGCCAGCCCACCCCGAGACCACCCCCTACCCAGACGCGGTGGTGGCGGCCGAATACACCGAGGCCCCGAGAGCAGGTGTGCCGTCCTCTTAACCAGTTTTGCAAAAATATTTCGCTGCAGCTTGCCGATGATAATTTACTTAGAATCAGTAATCCTAAAATCTGATTGAGGGGAGGATTTTATTAGCTGGTATGACCTTGGGCGGCATGCATTAGCCGAGGCCAGCATGGCACTCATATTACAGCAGGCAGTAAAACCAAGTCAGCTGTGACCACTTTCTTCTGATTCCTCCGTAAGCAAACATCCATGCCAGGACGCCTGGTGATATATATACATACACACTTGGAAAGAGCAGGGCAAAACTGAGCATGCTCGGGAGAGAGGAGCTAACCACCATGGTACCGTTCGAGCCCTGCTGATTGGAGGGGTTGGTTCTCCTGCGTTTCAGTTGTGCTCATATTGAGTCAGGGTCAGTCTTAACACTCCCACACATCACTCCAACAAAGTGTATATAGTTGTTTTGTTTGTTTATTTGTTTGGTGACATGTTTAAATGCCTAAAAAAAAAAAAAAAATCTGATCATCTTTCATGAAGATCCTCTCAGCATGTGTCAGTAATGGACCCTAGAAGCACACCAGGGCTTAATGTGTCTATACGGCTTTTTTTACATGCCATTGTTTTCAGCAGTACGTAGAAATGCCATCCTTATTGAACAGCCTTGCCATCTGCCCATGTCTGAGCTCAGAGAAGCATTATTCTGACCCCCTGTCTCCCTCTCTCTCTCTCCTTCCCTCCCTCTCTCTCCCTCCCTCTCTCTCTCCCTCCCTCCCTTCCTCCCTCCCTCTCTCTCTCTCTCTCTCACCCCCCCATTACATGCACTTGAGTGACTGTGACAGCTCACAAAGTTTCCTAACCTTGAGAGCACAAGCAATTGAAAAAAAAGCAATAATAATTCGAACCTGCTCTCTCCCTACTTATTTTATATCTCCCCTCAGCAACCTAACTTCTACTCAGCAACAGTGCAGTTATTAATTCATGAGGCACTAATTAGTTCTTTGTTTAATTTTGTGTTAAACAGACTGACCAGAATGATAACGACTCGCGCTGAAACGCTCTGGTCCCATGCTGCTCCTGTTTGCTACAACAAGGGAGCATCGTGAGACTAGCAGGATGAACCCAATTCCCTTCTAAGTTGCACTTCATTAAGTCAAAATGTGACAAGGAGCTTAGAGGAAGAACTGGCAGATCTGATCACACATAACAATGCAGTCCCAGTAAGTTTGGGGGGAGCCAGGCATTCCAGAACGCACACCGCTAATTTTCTATTTTTAAGCCTTGGGGGCTGTCTTTCATTTTACTTTAATTGTTTTTGTTAGAGGCTGCAGTGTCCTCTCTCTAAATTGCAGCTACTATCGAATCCCCTGATCAAACCCCTGCGCAACATCTCTGCCGCGGCGTAAACAACCGACCTGCCCTTTTCGCGTGACGCAACGCAGGCAGAATGCGCTGGCAAATAGGTGAATTTAATAACACTGCTCGACGCGGTGACGCGCGCACGTAAACGCGCACGTTGAAAGGAACAGCAACAAAGACGTGTTGAGAGTGAAAATAGACAAAGTCGAAATGTTACGTTTTTTGGCTTTCTAACCGGAGGAACCTGCTGGGCGCCCGGAGAGACGACAAACAAAAGACTATCAAAAAGAAAGAGGAATGTGAGAGCGTTCACAACCACCTCATATTTCTCATACTTCCCCAAAGTAACGAGAACACACACATAATTGGGAGGCTAACGAAATGCATATCTGAGATTTATGGTCATCAGTTGGGAGCTTTTGCCAAGTTTTCAGTCATGAGAAAGTGTGGCATTTCTCATTCTCACAAATATTTGGAGAGCATAGCAGACACACCTATAACGCGTTTGCTCAGGTTTCATTTTGATAGAGTTTCATTGAAAGCTGAAATCCCATATATGTATAGTATAACCAGTAGGCATTGTTTTGCAACTATTGGGCATTTGTAAAATTAAAATGTCTTCATATCAGAAAAGCCTTTTCTCAAGTTAAGCAATGCCTGTAGGCTCGATGAGATATTTACCCTCTCGAGGATCTCCCCATCAGTTACAGATATGATAAAAAAAGGTCTGTAATTACACTGTATAATAAGAAAGATTGGCATTTTCGAAATCATTTTCATGTGGATGGAAATGACATTGCTCTGTCTATTCTGTATTCACTGGTGCAGATAAATAAACAAGGCATAGAGAGAGAGAGAGAGAGGGAGGAAAAAAAACCCATGAACAGAGAGCGCAGAGTACAATGGCAAGCAGGTCAGTAATTAGAAAGTCTGTTTGCACAGTAATAATTTTAATATATTCATCAGGAAACAGGGCATGCCTTGCATGATAAAATGCCATCAAGGAAGATATCCCAGCCCTCCCTTAACCTTTACTCACAGACTGGCAGCAGATTGTGGAGGATCTAAAAGACAAACCATCTCACCAATTATTGACACATATGGCTGGACTACCTTTGGCAAGGAAATTAGACAGTAGACTGCCAACATGAAAAACTGACATTTGGAGTATACCTCTTGCTTCCTGCCTGGGAAGGCTTATTGGTTAGGCTTATTGGTTAAGTAACTCAATCAAGAGCACACTGTACCTTTTAATGAAGCCAGAGGGGTGGAGTGGTACAACTGCAATGAAAGGCAGGGAGAGAAGCGAACGTATTGGGTATTTTCATCACTAAAAACACAATAATCTGTCATTTCCATGGTGCAGAGTGCTGTATGGTGCCATTAACCTTCTTTGATATTGTCTGTAGTGGTTATGCGATGGAAATTATTGCAAATTGTTTAACGGAGGCCCGACACGCGAGAAACCTTGACCTTATTAATCCATTCCCAAAACAGAGGAGAAAACGTGACCGCGGAAAGAAGAAGAGGTGTGGTAAAGGCGTCTGCACCCGTTCCGGCCCACCTTGAGATACACAACCCACATGAATTCAGAGAGGAACTACACCTGTACGGCACAACGCACAACTGCACGTATCGGCGTTTTGCGCAGGAGGTGGACCTCCAGGTGATTAAAAAAACGTTTCAGTGAAATTCAGTGCCAGTGAACATGACAATGCACATGTCTTAACTGCATGGTTAAACAGTTAGGAAAGAGTTCATCTTCCCCTTCAAAGTGGGCCAGCAAGTGTAGCTCTTAAAACAGGAGCATCATCCATTCAAACGGGGATACAGCATATTTTGAGATAAGAACCCATATCGGATATATGGTGAATACATTGTTTCCATGCTCTAACTATTTTTGTTACTAAAACAAAATTAGAAACTTGTTTCCACAGTCTTCCACCGGCGAAAAGAAGAGACTATCAATAATTACATGATCCCGATGACACAGGACAGGAGCAGTGGAGGTACATGGCTTTTCCTCTCAGCCTTTGGTCTTTTTAAACACTGCGTGTTCCCCTCTGGGCCTCCATTCAACCACGATGGCACAATGAAAAATCGAACGTTTACTTAATAGCGCTTCTTCAGGGCAGTCTGACAGAGGCGGGTAGGCCTCCTTTTTTGCTGTCACTTCTGGGTACTATTCACTGGTGTCTGCTGGAGAGGCCAGACCTCAGCTCAGGGCAGCTACCTCCGTGCCCCTGTGCTGCCCTCCCGCCCCAAATTTTTGTTGTCCGTCCCTTTGAAATGGCGTGCTCACGTGGGGCTGAAGAATGGGGCGCAATGCACAACAAGCGCCGGCTCCATGGAAACCACCATTTTCCCCCCAAAATATTCCTTTCGGCCCCTTTGAGGACCTGTCACTAATGCAAAGCAAGCATCACATGACCCTGGACCCGGGCGTGACAAAACCTCTTTTCTGCCCTATACTTGATTGATTAAAAAACTTTTGAGCAAAACCATGTTACGAAACAAAAAAAAAGTGACACATGGAATAAAGGATTGTGGGTGAGGCCAGATCACACTGTTACCCTGGTAATAACAGAGAGAGCAGGGGGTGAAGAGTGAGCATGAAAATGAACTACAATAGCGATTAAGATGATCAGAGAAAGGGGAAAAATCCGGGAAGGACTTTTTACAACATCCAACAGCACCATTCTGGAAATCCCATAAAATCCAAACTTTACTCATGATTACAGGTGGTAAAGCACCAGTTTCCAAGATCTTAAGGAAATTCTGAATAGGCTAATAACCTTTGATTGCATGGCTGTGGTATATTTTTAGGATCCTTCTTAGAAAAGACCATTATTTCACTCAGTTATTGAACTTCCTGTTAACCAGATGGGTCTTGACAGGCATGTTTGATTAGCTTTGTTACCATAACCACCCAGCCTTCGTATGATGCATGATGTCAAGCTAACAGCTCCTGGTGCCTGTGTGAATGTAATCTCCACTAATCCCCAGTCTAGTATCCTGTATGATTATTAATGCTTTTTGCATTATGTTTCCTTTGAGCTGCTGTGCAAACCACTCGTGTTACTCATGTATGAAAAGTGATCAATATGCTACATAGTGCAAATTTCAGCCGTCTTGTTGACCTAAGTGACAGGCCATTTAAAAGGAGAGCGAGGCGGATGAAGCAGGCCAGATCTGCACCCAAGACAGACTCTCATCATTTATTCATCTCTAAAAACAAGTCAATACAAACAGTTCATTGTCAGGCGTGGCCTTCAGATGACCATTCACTGCATCTTTCAGCTGAGGGAGAGATCCTTCAGGCCTGGGAGAAATTAAGGCTACAAGGAAGCGAGAGGGTTTCAGCACAGAGGGAAAAAAACAGGAAAAACCCAACAATTCAAGTAGTGATCATCAGATTCACGTTTCAGCTGTACGATACAAAAAGAGAGGATGTTGGATTCTATCCTCTTTTACTCCCGTCGTCCAGTTCTGGGAAGAAAAGGCCAAATTTACTGGAATTCCGGCACGGCCGTTCAACGCACATCTCGGCATAAGAAAATCAGTATTCCAAAGCCGGCCAATCCGAGCTCAAAAAGGCCTAAGCAAATCCCTACGGCAGAGGTGTCAGGCGCAAAATGACGAAAATCTGCTCCTTGACAGGGAGTCATTTATATTTTAGCTTCGTTCCATTATCTTAACGAATCCATCATCAGCCAATGCAATATTAACAGCAGAAAATCAACTCATTAGATCCAGGGGGATTTAATCAAGATTGCAATCATGTATGCGGTTCCTGGAGAGTTTGATTTTTTTTTCTTTTTTCTTTTTAGTCCTTTCCACATAATTGGCGCATCTCAGATCTTAATAAATTATTCTCTGTCTCAGATTGATGCGTTTTTTCCCTCCCTCTCACGCCAGGCTCTGTCTGCCTCTGACTATAATATTTACCATAAACATTATTATGTCATGGGCACACAGTTTAAAATGGCCTTTAGCTAACTCGGAGAGGTAATTGGCTTTTCTATTTCTCTCTCGTTTTCTTGTTAATTGCACAGTGATATTGCCAAATGTCTTCCAAGAAAGTGTGGCAGTGTTTTGGTGGAACAGTGCCACACTCTCTTTTGAACCCTTTATACTTTTTATATATTTTTTTTCAAATGGTTATAATTGTTTTTTACTTTATTACTTAGTTACTTTTATATTTTGAAAAGAACAAAATCCAACTTAACCAGATACATTTCTTTAAAAAAAAAAAAAAACTTAATAAATTATTAAAATGACTTACAGATATTGAGATGATTGACAAACAGATGGTATGTTATCGTGTAGCTGGTCTTGTTTAGCAGCTGGCCAGGTTCTCATGCCAATCCCGTCAGAACTGGACAAACATGGTCTTGTTTATTATACCAAGAGCCATGAGCGCACAGAAGTAACATGAAGAGGTGATCATGCAGGCTAATACAAGTTTAGCTGGTATTATCAAAAACAACACTATGTGCTTATGGAGAGCTAAATGATGTCAGCAGACTTAGGTATCCAACATACTTACAAACGCTCAGTTTACAGCATCAGAGTTTGGCTTCTTTTATATCTCTGCAATGGAAACGGCATGAAGTTGCTTTAGATAATCCACTACAGAGATACTAGGAAGGTCAGTGTGTTCTCCACGTGAACAACACTGGCACAGGTTAGCTCACAAGTACTGGTCATTTAGTAAAGGCACAACTAAACAAGCAAGACAGAAAAATAGTTAAAATCTCAGACGTGATTAATATCTTTGCTTCAAATGACCAAAAACACTTTTTAAGGCGCTCTGACACTGAACAACGTACTAACCAGCAATTTCAGTTTCTAACACCCTGACAATTCCTATGACAAATACTCCAAACAGCAGGGCACAATGCATACGCAGGTTAAATAGAGCCCTCTGACATGCCCAGGCCTGGCTGGTTGCCACGGCTACACAAAGGCAACAGACAAAATGTATGCCGTTAACAAAAGTGAAAGAGGAGCAAAATACAACTACTTCCAAAACAGCTCCACCTTCCTATGTAAAGCAGGGTGAACAACACCACCTTCACAAACCCGCTTAAAATAAAATGTACAGGAAATGTATTGTTGTTGTTTGCAAGGTTGTTTATTTTCTTTTGATTCGGTACCTCATCTACTCCTCTCCATGCTGTGTGTGTGTGCGTGTGTGTGTGTGTGTGTGTGTGTGTGTGTGTGTGTGTGTGTGTGTACATCTGTGTAGCAAAGTGCTCTCTCGTTTTCTCTCTCTCTCTCTCTCTCTCGTTTTCTCTCTCTCTCTCTCTCTCCACAGTGCTTCCCCTGCCGTCTGGATTAACTCACAACATGTCTGACAAGATCCCAAAGTGTAAAAAACAGGGAAATAACCATCTAATCTGCCTATGGAACAAAGCCTTTTTGAACAAGGTCTACCCTGACCTTGTCACTCCCAGTTAAACGACCTGTCTATTTAGCAGTATAAAGCCTGGTCAGGCCTCTCTCCGTCCCCTCCCTGCCTGCGTCCCTGTGTCTGGCCGCCTGTAGAGAACAGCATCAAAAGCTCGCGTAATCCCCGTGTCGCTCTGACATGGCTGGCCCTAAATCCGCCTCCTCAGTAAACCAATCTCAGCGTTTTTTATCTCGATTTATTAGATTATCAGCCCTTGCCTGGCTCGGCCTGACTCGCTGAAACACATCCTAATCCTAATCGGAACGGACAAGCATTTGGCCAGAGAGAAGAGAGCAGAGCTGATGTTCACAGCGAGGACGACTACTCACACGTCCACTCGCTTCCTGAGTGGGTGGGATTGGTTCTTCTGCCACCCCTCCCCCACCTCCCACCTCCTACCCCTTCATTAGTAACAAAATTCTAAACATGAAATTAATAAGCACTAATTGGTTACAAAAACGTAATCTAAAGCGACTTGCGTTTGCTAAATCTATTAAGAGGATATTTTTAGCTGCATCCATTCAAAAGGTTCAAGAAACACACTTATTTGAAAAATAATACAGAGCTGCATTATTAATATGCATACATCTCATTAATTATTCAATTAATTAATCACTGGTGCCACTGTTCATTTATCAGGCCTTACACATTTAAATAAATTTGCAAAATTGCAGCATCCAATAAGGAGCGTTTGTCTAATAAGTAATCAGGTTTAAATGCCTCATCCCCATTGGCCTTGGATAAAAATAAGTTCTAAATCTAAGCCACTTCTCCTGGCTGTTGATCCGCTAGGAACTAAATATAGCTAATAACACAGGACAGAAAAGCGAGAGGGGCCTGCACCTGTTTGTCAGTTCCATGTACTGTTCTCTGTACTAGTACTGTTACTGTTTCATCTTTCGAGGAGGAAAGCTGTGTTGCTATAGCATCATGCTACAACTCCACGTTTCACACAAAACACCAGTGCTATGTAGTTTTATAGCAGCTGCTGTGAGATGCCAGTGAGAGACTGGAATGGGTCCATGTAACACACGAGCTCTGCACTTGTGTAGGATATGTGCACTTCAGCACTGTTCCTCTCTCCATCAGGGCTACTGACAGCTGCTCCCGTGTCAGCGGGGGCAGGAGCAGTGGCAGGGTGAAGGGAAACACAGCGACACCTTCAGACGCAGTGGAGGAAACAAGGAAGAAGATGTAACAGAGCACGTCTACATCAGCTGTTTATAAGCAGTCAAAGCTGGAGGCTGTAGTTTTTAAAGTCGATTTAACAGTCTCTGGAGACAATGGGAGTTTATGTGTGACACAGAGAGAGCAAGTAGGGGAGACAGTATGGCTCAGTCATGTACTCAGAGAGAGTGTGTGTGTTTTAGTGTGTGTGTGTGTGTGTGTGTGTGTGTGTGAGTGTGTGTGTCATTGTTTGTCTATGTGCATGTGTGTGAATATGTGTGTGTGTGTGTGTTTGTGTGTGAGCATGTATGCACTTGTCTGCGTGTGTGTGTGTCATTGTTTATGTGTATGTGTGTGAATATGTGTGTGTGTGTGTGTGTGTGTAGGGATGGTGGCAGCAGCACGTGTAGCCGGGCAGACGGGGGTGTGGCAGCAGGTACCTGCCCCCTGCTGTGGGCCTGAAACGGAACAACCACTCGACAGGACAGCCCTTCAGGATAGGGGGGGCAGGTACAGGACACTTATCAGCCTGCGCCATGCTAAACAGGCTGGAAAGGAAAGCAAGTGAGTTTATCCTGGTGAGCACCTGTATGATCATACACCTCCTAACTACACTCATCACCAGTGCTGTTCACCCTGAGAGGAGAATTTAAGTTTACTGCTGGTGGAAGTTGTTTATTAGAAAGATGTTTATTAGGAAGATCCTTCAGGCAGACAAACAACAGCAAGGACCTGCAGAGCGACGGGTTTCTTTCAAATTGACACAAAGTGGTAGCAGGACGAGCACTGCATGGGCATCGGCAAGGGACGTTCATCCTTCACTTCTCCACTACTGAATATGCTTGGCTATTTATTCCCAAAAGAGAGACCTTATCAGCTTTGTGAGCAAATCCATATCTGTCCTGCCGGCTCTCCTCCAGCCTGCCTTGTTTTATGTAAGTGGGAGATATTTCACCCCCCTATCGGTTTACCTTATACGTGGTGGTATATGCAGGAAAGGTGCCCATGTAGGGTAACTGCTGCTCCTCCACAGGGGCCCCTGAATCAACACTGGCTTGTGCAGGGCCGTTTGTCTCTGCAGAACCCTTCTCTCTCTCTCTCTCTCTCTCTCTCTCTCTCTCTCTCTCTCTCTCTCTCTCTCTCTGGAAAATATGGAATGCTCTTCAGATTGGAATGCAGCCCTGTGCTTTATGTTTTAAAACAGCTGATATACAGGGCTGATTCAAGCTTTTCAGCAACACTTTGAAATTCAGCAACTGATTTGCCTTGGCCCAGACGTTTTGCATTCTGTGGCTGTATGTTTGGTAAACATGAGAAATCATGTCACGGACGTTTATAAGAAAGTTCATAGAACTTTTACATGCAAAATAAAAGTGATCGTCAAAGGCAGAAGAGTACTAGACCCTCTCTGAAAGAACAACTTATGCTAAGACGTGCAGTACATTCTTTGTGTGAAGATCTGAGAATCAAAGCCCAAGGAAGCTCTGAAAACCTGAATGTCATGGCAAAACACTGAATCAGCTCTTGACCAAATTATACAATAACAACCTCATCACCTCCAGTGAGGAGCGGGGAGGCGAGCAGCTGTTTAAGCATGCAGAAGGTAAGAGGGAGTTAAAAGGAGTCAATGGAGGCTAAAGAGACAGAGAGTCTAGCGATGACAGTAAGGGTGGCCAGGGACTACAGTTCAGGACTTCTGGAAACCACATCAAACAGGCCATGGAGAGCAGCCAGAATGAACACACACCAACTGTCGCAGGGCAAGAGACAGAGAGAGTGGGGAGGGGGCAGAGATAGAAATAGAGGCAGATAGAGAAAAAGCTAAAAGAGAAAATGAGCAAAAGTCTAAAGGGAGAGAGAGGCAGCATAAGGAGAGGCGGCATAAGGATAAGGAGAGGATAACAAGGATAATGCCTCCCTGCTCCACTCAGCCTATGACTCAACCTATCAATCCAGGGGCAACTGCAGAGGTGGCAGCAGAGACGGCAGCAGAGACAGCAAAGACCAGCCTCAGAAAGGGCGGTAAAGAAAGCAGCGGAGACAGCGGCAGAGGCGGCAGCAGAGACGGCGGCAGTAGAGGCGGCAGCAGAGGTGGCAGCCCCACCATGCGCTCCGTAGCCTATCAGGGCCAGCCACTCGTTCAGGCAAGCACCTGACTAATACCCGCCCTCGTGTCACTTCTATATTTGTATCCCACTAATCTACTCTCCCAGTTCCAATCTTTTCCACTTTCTTGCAAATTTATCACTAGACTGAAAGGCCGGTGCCAGATCCTAAGTGCCTCGCCCTTTTAAATTAAACAGTGGCATTTCTGATAAAGCCACTAAATTCCTTATCTCTCTGCTCTGAAGAGGCCTTAAAGCCAGAGTGTCACTTTTCCTAAAGAGGAGGCTGTTGCAGCCCCTGCACCTCCTCCCATCTCCCTTTGCTCCCTTTTCAAGGAGAAAAATCGTGACCAAAATAGAACAAAATTTGAATGAGGCCCATTACGAAACAGACAGCTAAGTTCTCCTGTGCTGGTGGTCCATACCCACCCATTTTTGTGCCAACAGAAACTAAACACACACCCAAACAACTGACAAACCACTGAACACACCATAAACTACTGGACAAACCACAAACCACTGAACACACCATAAACTACTGGACAAACCACAAACCACTGAACACACCATAAACTACTGGACTAACCACAAACCACTGGACAAACTAGAAACCAGTGGACAAACCACAAAGCACAGGACAAACTACAAACCACTAAACATACACAAAAATGACCGAATATACACCCAAACAACAGACAAACCACTGAATAAACCATAAACCACTGAATACACCACAAACCTGGATCAGGTCTGAGCAAAATATTTGACCAGGAAGCCAAAATTACACTAGAATACCCTGTGAGGGAAAACCTGCTCCCTGTATGTAGCAGTTTCCAGAATCAGCAAAAAATATTCAGTGTACTAGATCAGATCACATTTTCAGTTGGATACATTTTTTTGAACTATGGGATTGAACAGCTGGATAAATAATTGAAAAAAAACAAACAAACAAAACAGGGCACAATTAAAGCAAGCGACTCATGTGGAACAAATGTCTAGAATTCAACTAAATCTACTCCTTTTTTTTCAGCATAGTGTTCTAGCCGTGGTTTTGACTCCTTCCCTTAACTGCTAAGAGATAACCCTAACGCTAAATCACTTGTAGGGGTGTTCATGTGAGCAGTCTGTCGGGTGTCCACGCTTGGTTAGCACACTGGAGCGGGTTACAGTTCAGCATTGCTAAGGCCTTAGCTGGGGTCACACTGTTCCTATTGCACACTCACAGTAACACTGGCTTGTCAATAAATTTCTCATTCACTTCCTTTCTGGTCGAGTTGCATTACCTAATAAGGGACCAGCAGCATTCTGGGTTATTTTGAGTGTGTGATAATGTGCTCTCTCTGTCTCTGTCTATATCTCTGTCTCACTGTCTGCCTGTCGGCCTCTCTCCCTCTGTCTCACACTCTCTCTGCAAGCTAGCTATGCATGCCACATATTTGTCAACTACATGACGGTAAGAAGTCAAAACGTTCTGCACCTGAACTCCTGTGTGGTGTGTAGTAAGTGTCTCTGGCAGCAGGAACACAGCACTCTCTCACAAGCTTACAAACAACAGCCAAGTGGGAAAAAAACAGAACTTGCAGAAATGAGACATGCAAGAAACACGTGCTATAAAATATCAATTTTAACGCCTATCGCTCCATTTTCCACATGAAGTGCGTGTTTAGCCTTTATTTACCCAGGGAGTATTTTAACGCCCATTCTTTAGTTTCTAATCTCGTTTTGATATGATGTGACTTCCTTCTCCTGGCCGTTCTATTGTTTCTCCTCCTTTTTAAGGAATAAGGTCGAAACTAACTGTTCCTTTTTAGAAGGTCAAAAAACATATCAGGACAGAAAAAGAACTGTGGATCAAAGGTAAACTAGTATTGTACAAGATCAGACCCCACCCCCACCACCACCCCCACCCAGACGTTGGAAAAACAACAATTAAAACCCTCACAGATAAACTAAGGCACTCACAAAGAGGAAAAAACCCTCACAGTTTCAGGCATTGTGTCAATACCCAACATAATGTCAGGGTTAGTCCTCAGCTCTGGTGTTTATTTATCAGTGGCCCTATCTATGCTGAAGGACTCTGTGATCATTTAGATAAGACACAAGAGTATTTCCAGGGGCCAAAAGAGTGAGATCTCTTGTGCACATCTTGAAGCAGGCAGTTTGCTTAATGCTTGCCCTCTCACCTCTCAGGGGTAATAAAGCCTCTGTGTTTCCCGCCCGCGCGCAGACACACACAACCTGATCAAACACCCAGGTGAGTATGAGGCTCACTTACTTTCTGTTACACACACACACAAACACAAACACAGACACACACACACACACACACACACAGGAGGCATTACAGTCTCCGGTAAATGGCAATGGTGACAAAATTGGAATAATCACAGCTGAGGTGAGTAGCTGAGGGGTGTTGCTGAGCACAATAAACTTCAAAGTCTTCAAAATGCACATCTGAATTCTCTATCACACACCCCCCCCCCCCCCCCCACCTCGAAGATTCCTGTTTTTCTCCTATCAGACGGAATGTGAACTAATGCAGTGTAGGCCCGTCCCTGACCCTTCCTGAAAAAATGTTTTCCTTTCCTTCTTTTACTTGGGATTTTCAGAAAGGAAGCAGATACCCTGCAGATGTAGACCTGCCCTCCAGATCTTCAATTTTCCCCTTCATGTTTCACAGCAGACCTGGGCAGCTACTACCAGCTTTAATGCTTTCCTCCTCCCCAACTTACAAAAACCACACCAAGTGACGGTGCTAGCAACAACTGCAAAATGAGCTCATCCATCAAAAAGCAAGCTGAATATATCTAAATAAAATCTTTCTTATCCAGCTGTCATGTTTAAATCACTTACAGCCAATGCAACAAGTGGCTGCAAGACAGCTCTGCTACAGTGTTTCAGCTGGGGGAAGGCACAGGGGTGTCTGGACCTAAACAGCTACATGCACCAACATCTTTGGTCTGGGTCTTTCTAAGGTAGAATGTGCCTGTTTTAGCCCAGTGCCTATGGTGTTTTCTTCCTGTTAGGGCCATGGTCTGTGCTACACATTCCATGTGAAGAGCAAGGCCACTGATTGAGCGGGAGGGAGAGAGAGACAGAGAGAGAGAGAGAAGGGTTCTGCAGAGACAAACGGAGTTCAGCACATAAAAAAGTTCTCTAGAATCCGAGAGATGGGAATAGAGCTGTGTAGAATAGTCCAGAACCGTAGTTGAGAACTATATTCCAGAGCCATAGTCCAGAAGCGCAATCATCTTATTCATCCTGTCCAAGCCTGCCGCGGCACTGTCTGAGGGACAGAGACAGACGCTCATGCACGGCTGCAGAAAACACCAGCCCCTTCTGGGTCTTTCCATCTAACGTGAAGCAACACGTGTTTCTCAGGCTTCAGATATAGCATCTGCCAAAAGCATTACTTTTACATCATTGGCAGGCTGACTGCAGTTTCTATGAAGCATTCTTTAACACTTCCCCTCGGAAAAGCACAGGATTCGAACACAGAGTGGAGCCCCAGCCCCAGCACAGGGGGGGAGCATAAATTAGTCCTGTTATTTAACCAGAGCTGCCAAGGACCAGACAGATTTGAGCCCAGCTGCTAAAATTAGTGGCATTTAGTTCTTTTGCAAATTGATTGAGTTTGGCCTAAGTGCTTGTTAGGCAGTAACAAACGGAATATTACATTTTTTTATATGAGAATATTCAAATTAAGGCTCAGAAAAAAAAAAAAACTGTTCTCCTGCATCAAAATGTTATGTCACAGCCTGAGATTGTAAATATCAAATAAACTACAACAACCTTTCTTTCAAAATAAACAACAAGTCTCTTAAAAAAATGCCACCTTTCAAAACAGAATCAATAACCATTTTTTATACTATGATATTGATGCCTATTCAGAAAACAAAAATATTCTAAAGCACTACTAGTGAATAAAATAATCTCACTCACGAGCCACAGTTACTCAGGTTACAGTCCTCCTTTCCTGCCCCTGAGAAACGGTCACCATGAAGTGAGATAAACCTGCTCCCATTCTACTGTTCCTGCCCCAGAGTGAAGTAGCTCCCTCTGGGTTCAGTCAAATGTTCTCAGCTGGCCTGCTAAGGGAGTGCATCCCCCAGCCCACAGCCAGAGGGGGAACAGGAGCAGTGGGGAGACCAGTGGTCAGACTCACCCGGCTATAAATCCCCCAGCAGGCAGGCAGTCAGACAGACAGACAGGCAGGCAGGCAGGCAGGCAGACAGGCAGGCAGGAAGGCAGACAGACACGGGCTGTTTTCTGAAAGGCCTCCAATCAGGCAGAGGATAAATTGTGTTTTGTGCAGGCTGCATTGTCTCCGTGTCTGTGCTCTGCTAATCTAATGTGTTCAACATTGGTCTTGGTCACCTTGACTTTGGTTGCCATAGTGCTCCACACAAACATATCTCCACCCAGAAATACACCAAATAAGGACGGAGAGGGAAAAAAAAATCTCATAACCAAAAGGGTGAAAAGGCAGTCTGGGAAAATGGCTGTAAATATGGAGTTTACACTACAATACACAGGCTGCGTCTTCCAGACAAGCCAGGCAAGAACGCGTCTGGGCTTCAGCAGACTAATTATGATAGGATAATAAACACATTAAACCTCAATCTTTGCAAGCAAATGTTTATGCATTTGCAATTATCATTCATTTTTAATCAACAAAAGATAAATTTGAGGCATTTGTGACTGAGGCCCTTTTAGCTCTATCAGGGGCAATTTTGTTTGTTCTCAATATGACCTTTAAACACTCTGCAGAAACACAGAGGGGATCTGCGCACCCGAACGTTGCCGCCCTGTCTGTGGGCCGACCCCAGCAGATGTGAGTTCTGAGGAGTTCAAAAAGAATTCTGCATGGGGGCAAACCTATTTACATAATCTTTCAGATATATTCCCTTGCAACCTAATCAAATTATTCACAAGTCTAGCCCCTAACCATGTAGACCTCGCAATACACAGCCCTCCCATTAAAGTCCTCCCCCTGCCTTAATCATATCGAACCAAACCAATGTCAATTTTCCCTTTAGAACGAGAGGCTGCCACTGCAAACAAAGCCCGGCTCTGTCTGACATACAACGGCTCCGGCAACACACAACACATTCCTCTCCCTCCAGGACCGCTCGGCTTGCCATCTCAAATTAGTCCTCGGTTAGATTTGCTTTTCATCTGACGGACACATTTGTAAGGGGAACATTAGCTCACGTAGGATTGCGGTTCGGTTGAAAAAAATATAACCGCCGAGCAAATAGATTGTGTAGCATTCCATTATAAAGCCATAAATTCCTCATAATTCTGTGATTCCAAAGAGCATTTCTTTACTGTATGCAAGGGACTGACTCCATACAAGATCTGTTCCTTGACACAGTAGTTAAATGGTGGCGTAACAGCAGAAATGATCCACACGCCCCTTCAACAGATGACTGACCTGATACATTTTCATATTCTCCTCTCCACACATTAAGAAGGCAGACTGGTGCTTGTACAAACATTTACCCACAAAGCATTACTTAATCACTCACGCACAGTCTCTAAGCACTCAAAACAAACTGCGTGAGACAAACGTCTCCTTTAGTGTTCGGCATGGTTTCGACCCACAATGCCCCGTTCCTACGAAACTTGTTAGATGCCGTCTGGATTTACTGTAGCACCCCCAGACACGGCCAGTGCCGAGAGGGTTAACGTGTGAAAGCTCCATCGGCGGCAAGTTTACATCCAGCGCGCGGTCAATTTTCAATGACTTCTTTTCCCACGTTGAAATAAACTATTTTATGTCTCCAAATATGCAGATCATTTTGCTTAATGAAAGATGCTTGACGTCTCCGATCCAATTAATATGCAAATGCAAGTGAGGATTTATTTGTGACATTCTGTGTGGGTGAGAGAAAACAAAAACCCCTCTTAACAGGAACACTAATTGCTGTGACTGATTGTTACATATCATCATTCACGCCGAATCTCCTAAATACCACATTTCAGATAAAATTCTCTCGCGCACATTGGGTGGATTTATTTACAAAGGGGTAATATATATCAAAGTGTCTGATGCAGTGTGCAGACTTTTCACTGCATGACAAGAGTTCAGACAGAAGCACACTCCTCTCTCTCTCTCTCCCTCTCTCTCCCTCTCCCTCTCTCTCTCTCTCTCTCTCTCTCTCTCTCTCCCTCTGTTAGCACTTGAATAGAACGCCTCATCCTCAGAATGAAACAAAATGAACATTTGTAGATTTGCTTTCCCTTTCAGAAGAGCACTGTTCTTCATTGGATCATTAGCTGCACAGCTTTGGAAGGCCACCTGACTGTTTTCTACCGCCACGGACAAGCTGCATTTCCGGGCTGCGTTCTACTTTTTGTGTTGTTTTCAATGTACCACACTTTTCTAGTCACTGACCTCTGGTCATTTTTTTCCCCTTAGCACAAAGCTTCAGTCAGGTCTGCATTTATTACTGAAAAAACAAAAACACTAATGTATCTCCTGTATTAAAGACCTTTAATGGACAGCCTGTTATACGCTGCACTTTACATCATCCTGGGTCTTTAATGCCTAAGCCAGCATATGATGGCCTGTATCGGAAACAGTGTGGTTGACTTTAGAACTTAAGATGCGGCAACCTCGTAAAAACAGCTGAATAAAACAGACACTACCTATTTAAAGTGACAGACCCAGTTCATCGGCTGGAACACCTGGAAGGGAATTTGCACCAAACGCTGCGTCTCTCTGAGCCAGGCGTGGCAGGGTTAACTCCGAGCTCATGGGAAAGGTTAGTATGATAATGTTATTGATACAGTGCAGTACACTTCAAGCAGCCACACAACGAACACACTGATTCAGCAGCAGCAACTAAATTATTTCAGCATGATAAATTAGGGTTGTTTTTTTTTTTGTTCTTCATTTTATTTATTTATTTATTTATTTGTTCTTCTTTGCCAAAGTGAGACATGCCGGCAAAACTAACAAGCAAATAATTGAAAGATTGGAAATAATGATCCTTAAAGGATGTCTTAACAAGCCTTCTGTATTTACCGAGCTCTCACAAGTACAGTTGAAAGCCAGGGTTCAAACTGCAGAGCAGCCTGGTGGTAAAAGTGCTGTCTCTCACCAAAAGAAGCTATTTCTGAACCGCACTACCAAGAGAAACGACAAAAGAGATACGTCCGAACATTAATACAAGATCACATCATAAAAACATGATAAGAACTGCCTGAATCTGTGTGTGTATGTGTGTGTGTGTGTGTGATTGTGTATCTGTTATGTACTGTCTGATCATTGTGTTTAGGTGTAACACGTCTTCAACGCAAAGAGGCTTGAGCAGCCTTGGCTTTGGACTCCACTCCTCCCCTCGGAGCAAACCACAGGGCTCCCCTCAGCTCCTCCCCTCAGAGCCACAGGACTTCACTCCACCCTGCTTAGCAGTCGCCTCCTTCCGCAGATTGTAAACAGATCTCCCATGAATTGCGGCTTTAGTGGTTTTGTGCGTCTCCAAACAAGGTGCTCCTGATAACACCATTTTGTCCCTCTGACAAGGCCAGGCAAAAACCAGCCACTTGGCTGCAAACATGTGATTGGAGAGCTGTCACTCAGCTTGACTGACAGCTCTAATCCCCCAAAGGAACAAATAGGAGAAGAAGACAAACCCTGCCCTGATGTACAATGTTTGCTTTTAAATCCTATTAAATGGATAATATTTACCTCCACCATTTGGACTGTCTTGCAATGATGTATACATTACTTTGTTTTTCAGGCTCACAATCAACATTGAAATTAATTTTTCAGAGAATCTAAATAATTATAAGTGCTGAGTAATACAACAATAAATAGATGGCAATGGCACAGTAATTAAAAAGATTTTAAGCAATAAGTGTTGGATTGTTGCTTCCAGCGACGCCAGTAACCAACCACCTGAGGGCTGCTGTCCTCAAAGGCAGTGGTATCAAAGGCAGCTAACTCAAGAGACACTGGAACTCTAAGAGCCATAAACCTCGGTAATACATGCAAGTTAAATAAAAGGAAACTAAATAAATAAAAGCTAAATAAAAGTAAACACTATCATCTTATAGCCTCAGTATGCGGTGAACTTTACCTTTTTTTTTAATGCCTTGGTCATCTCAGGACAAACCCTATGACTGTTTATTATATTGTACTGTATATCATATTATATTATATTGTGTATTAAATTGCATTATATATCATGCCTCAGTAAGTGGCGTAGCTAGAAAACACCACCAAGAATGATGCAAGAATGATTTATTTTCTAACAGCACAACATATCAAACTCTGAGTATTGCAGAACTTTCTGTTGCTTTCCTGTTAATTTGTAGACACTCAGTCCAATGAAGACCTCATGCCCTTTTACAAGTCTGTCAGGCAGAGCACTGTCACATATA
This sequence comes from Tenebrosternarchus preto, assembly GCA_025802075.1. Classification (NCBI taxonomy): domain Eukaryota; kingdom Metazoa; phylum Chordata; class Actinopteri; order Gymnotiformes; family Apteronotidae; genus Tenebrosternarchus; species Tenebrosternarchus preto. Next base: position 2,329,240 of record JAOYMR010000022.1, read on the forward strand.
AATTAACCAGTGAGCTAAAAGCAATAGTGTCCCACACGAAAATGCAAGTCATCAAGCATTAAGCACATATTAATTTTCAATGGGCCAGCAATAATGGGAATGTTTTATGAACAGGAAAGCGCCGTGGTCTCGTCTGACATCTTACGTGGTGCTGTCGTGGGCCGTTCGCCCCGGAGCCTGAACGTTCAGCCTGCCTGCGCTACGTCTCCTCCTGTCTTCTAGGGAGGAGGTGTTTGGGAAGCCAGCCCACCCCTGGTCCACCTGTGCGTTTGCTGGCTTGCTTTACCAACAGCGGTGCAGAGCAAGTCCCTGCAAGCTTCCTCCGTCTGCAAGCACATCCACCACCAACCAACCAACCAACCCCCACCCTCCCAGCGCATCCGTGTGTATTAGAGCAGCCGGCGGCGTGGCGGGCGAGCAGGCGTGCTGAGTGACTGGCCGACAGGGCATCCATGGGCATGAACACAGCCTTTACCTGCAGCATTCCTGCGCCAGGTGTCAGTTTTCCATCTGCCAGCTTTTACTGCTGCACGGATCAAAGTGCATTTCATGCATCAGGAGCAGAAGGCGGCATACATTGTCTGCCTGAAACACAGGCAGCCCTTTGAGAGATTTTAGCAACCACCAGGTCTTCCCATTCCTCAGTCACTAAAGCAATCGTGCAAACTCAGGAAAAAAACAAAAACACACTGAAAAATCCTGTACTAAATCTTTTGGAAACTCTGCTCTGGAAGACGCATTTCCAGCCGAGCTTACAGTCAGAGCCAGCGTTTATCCCACCTCGTATCGGGGCGCAAACGGCTTTGGGCTTTTCAGGCGGACCCGAAGGACTGGTGCGAAGTGGCTGGACCGCCAGCCCCTGCCCCTGCTCCCCGGGACGCCGCCAGCCCTGCCCCTGCTCCCCGGGACGCCGCCAGCCCTGCCCCTGCTCCCCGGGACACCGCCAGCCCTGCCCCTGCTCCCCGGGACGCTGCTTCCCAAGGCCCTGCTGCTTGATTAAATGCATAATCCACCACTCCCCATACCCGATGATTTACTGTGCCTTTAAATCAGCTTGCGCACACATAAAAACCTCAAATAAAAATCACCAAGAAAAACCATCGCACTCTAACTGTTCTATTAAAATGATACCCGGCCTGGTCTTTCTTCTCTGCAATACCGTTTATTCCACATGAATGCGTATCTTCTTTTTTTTTTCCTAGGTGTGCATATAAAATATTTAAAGTTTAAAATGTCAACGCTGAAACATCAAATGCAGGGCTCTCTCATTAATCACTGGGGATAGAGGCTCCCTTTTAAGGTTATAACCCTTTGAAAGAGCAAAAATTACATTTTTGACCTTGAAGATGAGACAAACTCATAAACGTAAAATAATTCACAGTTTAAAGGAGAGAGTTTATCTGTTGGCTCAAACTGCTGTGCTGCGAGTTGCGGCAGACACCAAACAACTTTTTCATTTCCTTATTTACAGAGAAGCTGTTCAGATTAATTTGAAATCACATTGAAAAAAAAAGAAACAAAAACTGAGTGAAAACATCAAAAGAATCGACGTGCTAACTTTCAAATCCACAGGGTACAGCTATCTGCACGGTGAGGAATGTTGTCTTTTTTCATGGAGTTTTATTAAATGGTGCATGACATTTTCATTATTCAAGGAAATTAAATTCACTAATTTTCTTACAAGCCTAGTACGTTTGCTATTTTAGGGAGGTGCACAGAACAGAACAATACTTCCAGTACCTACACAGAGAAAAGGATTGTGGATCCACCTTTTGAAGGAGGAAAAAAAAGTTATTTAAAAGCACAAAAGCAATTTGCTCCTTAATGAGACAAGTCTTGGTTTTGATCTTCTGCTAAACTGCCGTTTGGGTGTGCATTAATCAAAGGAATACAGCCATGTGAAAAAGGGTCCTGTTTTTCATTATATTATTTGTTTCTAAGAAGAAAATGACAAAAACATCACAATTCTAACATACAATCAAATAGTGTGGAAAGATGTTTTCATCAACTGAGAATACTGCACATAGTGCAAACTACATGGTGTAAAAATGTTATTTTCAACAGTGCCTGAACATGTTTTTGAAGCTGAATGTAAGATTATGTGACTTAAACAATAACAGCAGTTACGTTACAAGCTACTGCACATGAATGGCTTCCATACAGCACGCTTACCCCATTAACCAACACAAGAAACGCACTGGTTCCGAACACAGCCACGCTCACAGCCCACCAGCCCACCAGCCCGAACCTGATACCTCATGCTCCAGTGCCTATCTACAAAAACATACAAATGACTTAATGTGGTGTAAATCATACAAACTTGGCCTTTAATTTGATCCACATGTCATGAAAGAACAACCCAGAAAACAAACACTGCGGCATAGTCAGTAACGATTTCCAAGCGGGCGCACACACTGCTGGCAGCAGCTGAGGAGCTGGGGTTTGGAGCAGCTGGGGGGGGGGGGGGGGCGGCTGCAGGCAGTGCAAGCCCAGATGAGTGAGGCTGAGCAAGGCCAGTGGAAGTGACAGAGTCAGCCCTAACCTGGCTCTCCTCCTCTGGAGATGAAAAGGCTGATTACACCTCCCCTCTCCAGAGTTGGGGGGGGGGAGGGAAGGGAAGGAGGAGGGCGGCGTCAACCACATGTCTGACAACATCATTGGAAAAAAGAGAGAGAGTGCAGGGCCCCTCTGGGTCCTACAGCAGCTTACATTTAATGTAGAGGAAATTCAGGCTAAAAAGGAGGTGACACCCAGGCCTCTGCAATCATATCAGCGAATACATTAAAGGGAAGAGGAAAAACAGGCCTGCGTCTTCTGAACTACACCGTTGCCGTATCGACAGCATGTGAGGTGTGGTGTGATAAGCAAAACAGAAGGTCTGGCATAATGCATGCACTGATGAAGGGATAGAATGCCCTACCAGTAAAAGTGGACAAAGAGCTAATTACATTAAGAATAATTAACTATTCACCAACCTCCTAAGCCCCTATGACAAGCTGGAATACATAATAACCTTTTTAAATGAATATAATGCCAAAAGATAAAGGTACTGAGGACGTTGTCAAGAATATTGGCACTGGTTTAAGGAAAACTTTAGCCTTTTTGCATGGAATAATAATAATTTTATCAACTGTCCTCCCTGTTCTCTATTAGGGGCTCAGATAAGTCTTGTAGAGATTTTTTTTTGCTGGATTTTCTCTGGGTGCCTGACGTAATCCAAGACACGGTTACTTAGCCGGAAGCTCTGACTGGGGTCCTGATATAACGGGGGAGACCACAGCCGCCGGTTTAAGCAGAGTCACTCTGCGTCTGTGGGAGAGACGTCCAACCAATCAGAGACGCAACTAACAGAACAGGATCTGGTACCCATCCTGTGTGACGTTCAGGGGTCGTTTCCCGTCCTGGGTGTAGGACAGGTCAGTGCCCGAATAATGCTGATACCAGCTTTATCTGTGGAGACCACACAGTGGGGTAATACTGAACTGCACTGGAGTTTATCTGCCTCAGACTGTGCAGGAATAAATGGGGCCAGTTCTCCTAACACTACGCGCTACTGAAATATATAATTTCTCAATTGGGTTCAGATGATATGAACTCTACATTCAGTAAGTTGACAGTATAACACAAATCACCCTGACTATTCCACTACAAATACTCCAAATAAAATGGATTAAACAAACATGGTGTCATTCAAGAATAAACATAATGTCACCAATCAAACATAAATGTTAAACAATAAAATTTATTTTCTCGCCGAGCTTTTCAGAACAGCAGTGAAAAAAAAAAAAAAAAAAACTTTTAAAAAATGTATCTAGATTGAATGGCAAAGAAATTAAATGAAGTATATCTTAAATTAAACAAAGTATATTTTAAATTAAACAAAGTATATTTTAAATTCCAGCTTTTCTTCCTATTCAGAAAGAGAAGCTGCCAAAGTCACAACAAAAGAAAGAAAACAAACAAACAAAAGAAAACAAACAAAAGAAAGAGAAGCTGCCAAAGTCACAACAAAAGCTTCATAAAATGTATCTGTTGGGAGAAAAAGAGAGTAATTGGTGTGGCACATGCCTCTTCAGTCAGAGGGGTATTATGATTAAACTTAGACACACATTTCAATTTCGTTGTCATATCGGGAAGAACAAGAGATGAGACAAGATCAAGAAATCCTAATTATAATTACAAAATTACATAGGGTACAAGAAGGGTGCCTGGTTTAATGGTAATAATTACAGACACAAAGTACTAATAGGAAATATAGCATTCTGAGAGCACTGGCTTAAGACTCCCCTGACCGCGCGTGTGTGTGCGCGCGTGTGTCAGGGGGTGTCCAGATTCCACTTAAGCATGGAACGCTCTGATTAACAGGGTTCAGTCGTGAGATGCTGGTCCTTTAAAAGAGCCGCTCCAAATGGGGGGGGGGGGGTTTACCCATCATGCACCCAAAGAACCACACGTGCCCTTTTCCTGTCTCTCTTTATTACCCTGCCATGATCCTCTTAAGGAGACCTCTTCTCCAGCACAATACCATATGGTTTCAGTTAAGTCCAATTTCTTTTTCTTTTTTTTTTTGTTCTTCATTTAAACCGAGCGTTCACTGGGCCAGAAGCATCGCACGGACCCTCTGCTTGTGGGGTGTTTGCTCCTTTTTTGGCTTTGTCTTCTTTAAGGACTCCTCCATACCTCCTGCTTAAATTAATTTACAGCCACAACAGAAGCATATTGAGGGGGGAAGGGGGGGTTTAACAGTGTTGTAAGTAATTTTAGGATAATTTCCTCCAGATTCGGACATTAACCTTTCCAACGGGCCCCAGAGGCCAAATGAACAGGAGTTGAATCCGAAGTAAACACTCGACATTCAAAAGGGGGTTTTCTCTTCTAGTTTGTTAGGACAAACGTGGCAGGTCATGCTTGTAAAGAGTCTGTGAGACACACAGCCTGTCCGTGAGACAAACACACATCCTCTCTGAGACACAGCGAGACTGAAAAATCTGATTTTTGTCAATGGCTAACAAATAGAAGGGAGGAAGCCATCAAAAACAGCATTCGACATTGAGAGCCTGTAACCAACACTGTGGATGGAATGGTCTGAAGTGGAATATATCTGTCACGTGACTCGCCCAAGTCTCACCTGAGACTTCAGTTCCTGCTGGTGCTGCTCCAGCGTCAGCCTGGCCACGCCCCTGAGCCCCTCCCGAGCGCACACGGATGCTAATTGCGTGTTTGTCTTCGCTTCCCTGAAGAGCTGCACAAAAACATCAACATCACAAATTGCTCTATTTTGCCTGTTAGTTGGTACTCGTGTATTAATGGATGTACCATATTGTTCATCAATGACACACTACAGAGGGCAGTTTTTAATCCAGAAGACACAAGCTGAGGCGCAGAAACATGCTCTGATATGCAGAAGATGTTGTGTGACCAGCTGCTCTTCTCTGCTGCAGTAACATCTCAGTTCTGGAGGCCTTGTTTTTTATCATTTCCTCAAGCACTTCTAGGTCTTTTTTTTTGGAGGTGGGCAAACAATAGCACATAATTTTAGGTCAAGGTCAACATTTTACTCATTTTAACTAATTTTAAAAAGGACCGAGTGTACAGTGTTGCAAGTTTATTGACTGTTAATAATATAATCCTAGCAAATGTCAAAATCCATATAAAAATTGTATCAGTTGAAGATCAATACATATTTTTAATGATAAGTTTGAATTAAAATGAATATCATAATTAGACAAATTAACATCTATATTTAATGTAGCTTTTTCCCCCAAAATGCTTTACCAAAGGTGGAAATGACAATGTGGCATCTGAGTAGGCATTGTGTGGTTTGCGTGAGTGTCAGTAACACCAGCCCACCGCAGACATAACAAATGGCATAAGTATCCCTTAAGAGTCTCTACAAAGTCACAGTGCAGACTGTAGTCTCCACAGCCATCTCTTTGGTCCTAATCTGTGAAAACACAAGTTAAATCCACATCACAGAACATGGTGTATAGCAGACAATCTTCATGGGAGCCCAGCCCAAAAAAGGCCCTTGCTTAAGCCTTCTGTGGATTATAGCACTGGGCATCATGGGAGATGAGAGACAGGTGGATTTTTCAATGGACTAGACCCTCCACGGTCATGTAATATCTGGAGACTCTGTTGTGGTTTAGGATCATCTATTGGGTGTATTAATATATCTTATCCTGTGCTAACATCACTCTATATATTATAGAGCTGTCAGAACACAGTGAGTTCAAGAGAAATCTCTTTTTTCTCCTGTTATTATCATGGTATTATGCTTGAAAAAAAAACAAAAAATGATCTAAAGATCTGAATCAACTGAAACTTAAAGAACCGCTACCGGCCTTGGCAGGGACTACAGGGAGCCGAGCACTAGAGATTAAAATAAATATGAGCAAAGGTGAGGGGAGATTTCCTCCTTCCACCATAATTACTGCTGGCAATCCTGGACGATTCTATAATTCCAGAATCCCGACACTTCACAAAGACACTATAATTGCCTTGCGCTGGCCTTTCACTTGCAGCAGCGTTCCCTTAATTAATTTTTTTCTTGGATCCGTCTTGAAATATATTTCTGCTTTCTCATGAAACACGGCTCGTAAGGAGGTGTGGAATTTTCCAGGAAAACATGAAAATACAGCGCAGGCAGCCGAGCGTGTCCCTGCACAGCTGTCTCCCTGCACAGCTGTCTCCCTGCTCAGCCGTCTCCCTGCTCAGCCATCTCACACAGGGCCCCAGGAATAGACCCATCATTTGGTACTAAATACATATAACACATGCAAGAATTCTGGAATTCTGTGGTAGCGGAAACAAGGCTTAGCAAATGAAAATAGCACTGTCCTGTTAGCATGACAGCTCAGTCGCGTACCACTGTGATATTATCCTGAACTGCTCTATCTATCAAACACAACAAATCACTCTACAGTTACTTTTAGAGTAATTTACCTTTACAGCAAATCATGACAACGATATTCAACAACCACAATATCAAACGACAATTACTAATGAAGGATCTGTTGGTACATAATGCGATAGAACTAAAATGTATTTACATTCTGGTGCTTAAGTAAACAGCTAAAGAGCCATTAATACATGTGATTTCTACAAAACATCTACAAGGACAGCACTTATTAGGACATCGGGAAAAAAAAACACCACCTTTGAAACTCGCTTTGAAATAGCAGCAAAGTACACTGCCTATGATTACAAAAAACAAACATTCACATTAAATAAAGACAATTCAAGGAGATCTTGTGAACTCCCAGTAGAGCAGCCAGAGGCAGAGGCTTAAAGATTTACTCAGAGCTTTCCTTTGTCTTTATTTACTGAGGAGTGGGGGAAAAGCAGAACATGCATTATAGTACTTGTTTATGAATTCTGATTCAGCTCCAGTTATTCCATCTGAAACATATGGATTTCAGTGGATATACCCAGAGACAGTCACATCCTCAGACACAGCCACACCTACACCCACACGAGTTCTCAGAGCTTTAGGGGGATTTTGAAAAGCAGCACATCCCTTTTCAATAGAAGGAATACCTTTCTTATGTGTCTTTGTTATACGGACCTATAAAATGTATAAATAGTTGAAAATAAAAGTAAATGTAATGGCATTAAATACAAAAAGTAATGAGATAGAAGGAATGACAGAAGGCTAAAATGGCATCATCTCTAAACTTAATGAAACAGCATCCTTTAATTTTTTTCCCCAGTAATTATAATAAAGACGAAAAAACATAATAAACGTCTCCCAGCCCCCACCTGCTAACAGTAATTATAATAGACTCAACAATAAATGGTAAAGCAGCTCAGAGCTGCATCTTAGGAATTCTCAGGGGTCTGTGGATTAGCTCGAAAAGCCTGAATGATTAAAATACACTAATTAAAATTTTGTGTTCCTTGGTAACTCGTCTTCCAGGGGCTCTTGCACTGGTAAAATGGGAATAAATGTGACAAAAGCAAATACTGCTTTAGACTTCAGTAAGCAAACATGGTTAATAAACTTTTTTGCTCATTTTTTCCCCCTTTCTTGCTCTAAGAAGCGGTAAAGTCAAAGGTTTATCATATTTGTATCGTTCGCTCTTTGTGTGTTTGGATCAAAGTGTTTTGTCTGATTCTTTCCTGCAAAAATTAGCAGTGGGTGGAAACAAGCCTGTGTCATTAGGAGAAGGTCAGCACAGATGACGATGGAACTTCACATGGGCAAATGATAACAGCGAAGCCTCTGGATCCTCAGCAGTGAACAGCAAGCAGGACTGCATAACAGTCATGAGGCTTCAGAAACCCAAGCCACGAGCCTGGCTCTTACGGCAGGATGAATACAAAGATGTTCAAAATCGTTTGTCAAGAGAATGGCATTAGCCATTCACTAGAGTCTTATGTGGG
>JAOYMR010000022.1:2363591-2377110 GCA_025802075.1 Tenebrosternarchus preto
CCCCACACACACACACACACACTCACTCCACCCCCCTTTCGAATTCTTCACTCCCACAAAGGATGACACGGTTTATCGTGAAAACACACAATGCTGGCTTCCATAGCTTAAAAAAAGAGAAAAAACACATAAAAAAAAAAATACACATAACATCACTCCAGCTTTGTTAGAGCCACAAGAATTTGAGCGAAAACAAAATGCTTGTCGAAGCTAGTGAGTGTGAAGACTGCGGATTCTGGCACGGCCCGGGAAAAGTCGTAAAAATATTTTCCCCTTTTATTTAATGTCATCCATAACTCACTGCCAGGAAAAGCTAATCAATAGCACCTTAATGAAAACTTGAGGCGTATTTTATTTTGCCGCAGAGAAGGCCGCACTCAGCGTTTGTCGCCGTGTTGGGCGCTGGATTTGGCCCCTGAGCTGTGACACAGATGTGCATCACGCTCAAACACACCTTCACGTCTTCACTCCCTTCAACAAGAACTGGCTTATCAACACGCCACTGAGACGCCATCGCATTTCCAACGGAAAGTGAGCCATCAAAGAAAAAACAAAAAAAAAGTCAATCCCAGATAAAAGTGCATCTATATTTCTTCATTTTGTCCTTCCTCCCTCTGCCTGGCAGTTTCATATGGGAGAGAAGCAATCTGCAATAAGTTCTGACTCTCACTCCATAACATATTCCACCAGTATCATCATCTCGACTGGTCTCACAAAGGTTTGTTTTTCCATTTTACAAAACATAAGGACGTACAGCTATTTCTCCCCTCAGATGTTGTCGTCCCCCACAACAGCACAGCGTTTATGACCTACTGTACTTTTAAGTGTTTTCTGGGACTCGTATCCTCTATTATAATTTGCATCTTCAGAAACATCACCACAAATGAGCAATATTACACCATGTCCTTGCCTGGATCAGTGCAGAGCAGATCAGTAGAACGTTTAAGTTCACTGGGAGGGAATGAGTGACATATGAGGAGATTGTCATGCTAATGGTTTCCAGTTCCACTCCAGACTCCAATAGATATGACAACCCTCAAGAATTATGCAGAGAAAGGTCATTTTCTGTGAACCAAAAGTCATTTCCAACAAACTGCTCTTGACCTTCTCCCAACTTTCCACTCAATTAATCAAACCATAACTTTTCATAATGCATCACCCATATCTCCAGCCACAACAGATGCCATGAGGTGGTAACACCACTGTCAGAAAACTGAAAGTCTCCACAAAAAGCGTTCTCGTTTCATTCACAGGCATGGCAACAACAGTTATTCATCAAAGAGGAAACGAATAACTCAAAGGTCAAGTCATAAAAAGACAATATCGGCCTTCCCTCGGATGCTGTGCATGACTCGCATTATGTCAAGCAAAAGAGAGGAGCTCTTTAACAGCCAGAGCAGAAACCATTGAGCAATGCTAGAGCAGAGGAGTCGGCCCGTGCGTTTCCCAGACGCTGCCGCCAACACGGAGGCGACAGGCTGCTCCGCTCTGTAGTTTATTTACTTGATCACCACTTTCTCCCCTAATTTATGAAGTCTCTTAAATCAATTAGGGGTCCTGTGTTTTAGTCACTTTCTTGGTGTAAATCAAAAAACAGTTTTGAACTTCTGAGGTGGGAAAGCCTCTCACATAGTGCAGCTCTGCAGTGAACTGTCCAGCAGAGAAGGGATATTTGCATAGATTTGCATGGTCAGATTACAGTGAGGGTGGGAGGAGCTGCCGAGCCTGTAACTGCACTGTGATGCTAAAAGATCTGATGTGATGTGTCAGACGTCAATTCCACACAGACACACACACACAGATACACTTATGCATGGTCATACACATATTCTCACTCATGCATTTACACACAGGTGTTCACATGCACACTCAAACATACAAATATAAGTCAACAACCCAGCAAGTGGACACTTTCTCAGCCAGTATACATTTTTATGTGAATAAACAGATGTCTACAAGAATTATAAAAAAGAAAAAAAAAAAGAGTTTTCACAGCCTGTGAAAATGCTAGTTAATTATCAACTACATTTACAAGAGAACTATGCCAATAAAAAATCATAAAATACAATTGATTCAACAACAAGCATAATTTCTTTTTCTCATTATAAAGATCTTGTTTTGTTAGCTTGGCTATTCAGTTTTCTTGAACAACGCGTTCAGTTTCTGCTTTTACTACTTTACCATTAATGCTTGAAGAATAATTTGACTTAAAAGCAGCTTTTCACCTCCATCAGTCATGTTCAATACAATATCAGCTTTAATTCAAACATGTCATTAAACTTCAGTACATGACTGTGAGGGCCCTTGTGCTGTCAGGCGCTCAGAAACACAGAGGGCCTAGAGGAGGAGCCTCGAACTGTAGATATACAGTAACGCACCACTGGATGAAGGAGGAGTCACTTCCTCACGCTCAGTCTTCCTTTTAGCCCATAGCTCCCACGCTTTATCTCTTACTCTCTCTCTCTCTCTCTCTCTCTCTCTCTCTCTCTCTCTCTCTCTCTGTCTCTCCCTCCCTTTTCTCTTCGCTGTCTCTCTTTCTGTCACCCCTGCTGTCTTGGTTTCCCTCTCTCTGTCTCTCACACACTCTCTTTCTCTCTCTCAGCTCTGGAGGCAGCTTGTGTTTACGCTCATCCCGTAGGCCATTTGTTTGTAGCACTTCTTGCCCCAGAGCGGCATGCATAATGCAGGAATGAAAATGTTAACAGTGGCAAATAAAATCGGCAAGGTGCCCCCACAAATCAGGGCAGTTTAGGAGCACATTTAATCATCCGTGCATTGGGGAGGCTCTGCGATTTATCGTGGCATTTCCAAGAAGATCAAGACCCCATTTTTCCAGGGCTTTCCCTAGCCTCTCTGTAGGCCACCTTCCCTTTAGACCAAACAGAGGATCTTCAGCCAGCGCTCTGTCTGTGGCTACACCATCACACTCAACACAGACGCAAATGTTTTAGAATATTACATAAATATAATAGACCATTTGGAGTAAGTAATGTTAGTCCAGGATTAAATGGCTCTGAATAACACAGTAAAACCTCAACATGCCAAAACAGAACAACACGTCAAAATTCCAAGACAGCAGGCAGGTAAAGAGGAGAAATGCAATAAAAGTGCAGCTCTTCCACAGAGTCCTACAGCCAAGGAGGCAAACAAGTCGTCGAGACACATGGTGTCAAGGAAAAAGAACAAGTACAAATATTTCATGTACAGAGCGACCACAGAAATACCAGCACAGCGCTCTCCATATTTAACCTCACTAATCAGGACCTGGGGGGTAGTGGGGTTTCGGGGAGAACAGGATCCGCCAGCCCTGCTGTAACAAGATTGAAGACCACTCTGGCATTCAAAAGATGAGGACTGGCGAACGTCTCGGGGCTTGCATGTGGCGAGCCTCGCAGTGATACAATCGGCCGCATCTTTCAGCACTTCCTGTGGAGCAGACAGTCTAATCGAATCAGCCAGGGCGAAAGCTGCCCAAGCTTTTAGCCCAGGAGCACCTCACATGAGCGGGCCACTGTTACGGCTTCCCTCCCTCCACTGTTTACACCACCTCCACACCCCACTCTACCACACCCTACACCACCTCCACACCAAACCCTAACACACCACCTCCACTCCTCCACTCCAGCTCCAGGGTGGAGCATCCATGAGCAAGGTTACAGCCAGGCGCAAGAGACAATCCGATTCTGCCAAGTGGGCAAAAAAATTACCTGCAGAGGCCTGGGGAAGAGGAGAACAAGTAGAATAGGGGCGAGGGGAGAGGGGAGAGGGGAAGGGGAGAGGGGAGAGGGGAGAGTGGAGAGGGGAAGGGGAGAGGGGAGGCACACGTTGCTGATGAAAGTCAGTGGTGAGAAACAAAGAAAAGAAAGAAAAGCACTCAAATACCTTTTTATACATGTCATCTATTATCTTGGTATAAACTATAAATACTTCTAAATAATCTTTATATTTTTTTCCCCTTTTTATTTAATCATGTATTTACTGTTCAGTGTCACAATAAGAAACTTTTTATTGACTGATTTAACTGATTATTTGAAGCACTCCGCCAAAACAAGTACAATCAAAACCACTTGACAGATAAAAAATGTTCACTCCATCTGATTCTCCAACATGAGCCCATTTCAGTGATCTGGTGGACATATGTTTGTTTGCACCCCCCCCCCCCTCCCTCCTTCCAAAACTATGGCCATTAAGAATAGATCGTATACCACAAACCAGTCCCTTGGTTTCAGTATTGCAAAATCACTCCTATTTTTAGAAAAGTGCCATTTGACTTTTTAATAAAACAAATTAGTAACTAGGCTGATGTGGTCATCAAATAAAGATCTAGGTGAAGAGTCGGTGAAAAGCAAAGCTTTTACTACACATCTGGGGAGTACAGAGGAGTCCAGTCTGAAACGAGAGCTTCAAGCTGATGATGACCAACCATGTCCTGCTCCTGGACTTCACACAGTCCTGACTGCACTCTGGAATCCTTCATCTGCTGATCATGAGCCCTGTGTGCTAAAGTCCAGCTATAGTGATATAGTGATGCCCTACAAGAAGACCTCATTTTCCCAAAGCACAGGAGGCCATCCTTTCCTCTAACTACCTGCCATTTATGATGGAGAGGTAAAAAAAACAACAACTTTGTAGTTATGTACAGTAAACGGTATGTGCCAAAGAAACTATTATTGCACAAAAAACAGGTCGTTTGGCTTTGGAAGTATTTGTGTGAAAGCCATGAAGATTCTTCAGCGAGGCAGGATGTTGTTACGAGAGGAATCTAAACCACTTCCCCACTGATCTCAACGAGGGCTCAGTTCAATTAAAGTGATTTCATACTTGCTCTCGTTATGGGACCGCCACACTTACCATGAACATACAAACACATCATATAACCCACTCATCTCTCATGGCCGGCAGCACCACAAAATTTAAAGCATTTCACAATAAAAAGATAAGGAGCACTTTAAAAGATGTTAAAAGTGATGCCATCATGTACAGCAATGCCATCAGAGTGATTGTCTCACCGATGCCACGTCTGTGCCATCTCTCTCTCCAATGTCCCATGACTTATAAAAAGCGCTGGGTTTAAAGAACGCTTAGCTGTTTACTGAGAACATCAGGACAGACAAGAGAAGCCAGGACAAGCAAAAAAAAAATAAATAAATAAAAAAGAAAACACTTCCTAAGTTCCTCCACAATAGCTATAAATCATGTCCTGTTTATTGCCTCTAATAAGTTGATGCAAGACCATTTTTCTTGTTACCCATCGTTCAAACATTTAAGGCATATTTACAAGGAACTTGTTAAAATATTTAATAATATTTAGTGGCAATTTCAGAGCTTCCTGTCAGCGAAGGATTTATTCCCTTTAAGTGTTTAAAAAGGCAATGACATGAATAACAAACTGTCAAAATTGCCTAATTTGCATAGACAGGCTATAACTCGGACACCTTGCATTAAAAAAACGAGGTTTTTAACAAAACGAGCCATAAAGCCGGTGCGCGGCATGAGTGATGGTGGGCAAACCCCCGTGCAAAGTTACGTGAAGCCAGACAGCTTCCCAGCTACAGATGCTGGCGAGATCATGTCAGCTAATAAAGGGACATATATCCGCCAGTACGGTTTATTTATCTCACACGGATGAGCACAAGATGGAACAACTCCTATAGTGAAGTTTAATTCATTGTGATAAAAAGCTAATTCAGAAGCTCAGCTCAAGTAAGCCAACGGATACTTTTTTTTTTGTCGCAAATCGCCTTCGGCTGTCAAATATTTTATCCATAACTTCCTAATTTACAGTCAGCAGTACGTGAGCCAGTTGTTGACTAGGCTTTCCGAAGTCTCCCACAGGCTACACCTACTAAAACCTTTATTATTATAGCAAAAACAGATTATTGTAGAACAGACAGCAACAAAATATTTGCACAGTCTGAGACGCTGTTTGGTTGAGCCTGATCCACTTGCCCTCTTAGGTCCGTGAGTTGGAAGTGGAGATTTTTGACCTGGCAGTGGCCTGGCTGCTGTGCTGGGAGAAGGGCCCCGTTGACGCTGATTGCCGGGCTATGAGTAGTCTCTCCCCTGTGCCCTCTCAGCGCAACTCTAATTAATAGCCTATTCATCTTCACTGATCTGAGCCTGCACACGCAGTAATATATGGTTAGTTTGGCGAGCAAGCTATTAAAGTGCAATAACCAAGTGCAGGCACTCGATTTGGGAGAGCAGCACCTTCTTACCATGGAGGGGAAACAATTAATTTATTTGATGATCCTCTGCAGCCAATCGCTTGCCTGAATTTGCTAAGGGCCCGGAGATGGCGGAGGTACTTGGACGGCCCGGTCTTTGGCTAGAGCTCGTCTCGCACAGACGTGGCCAAGTATTCACCCGACTCTCCACTCTTCACCCGACCGTCACCTCAAGCCCAACGTCGCTGCGGACTTCTCAGGTAAAGACGTCACTGTCGCTCCTCACTGGCCCTCTCCAGTCTGCTTTTCATTAGATAGACTTAACGGTGGACCTGAATGATGTCCACATTTTATTTGCAATCATAGCTCTTCCATGAAGAGGACCCTTCAAGAGGAACAGTGGCTTAAAGTGTCCATTAAGATGCTTCAAAATAAACAGCTCAGATGAGATTGCTGTCACGTCTGTGATGGTTCTGAGTGCAGGAACAGGAGGAATATTCCATCTCTTTGCCCGCTTCTGTGAAGATGCCAGGTGCAGTGCCAACAGGATCACCTTATGTCTAATATAAGGGCCATTTCTGTGTCTATTTCAAATATCCTGAAGGCACAACGGAGGGTGAGGCTGTATGCAGAGCTACCATGCAGAGCAGATGATTATTTTGGAATTATATCCCATAATATCCATCTTACCAGGATCCCAAAAACTCACAAGACACTGGCAGTTAACCAAGTCATTCAACAAAAGCTAATAAAAACATTACGTGGTCAAACGAAGCACGGCTTTCAGGATATCCCTGAAAAGACTCAACAGTGTTGCTCTCAGTGTTTCCCAAGGTTGGAAATTCACACATTCCAAAGCTGGCATATCCAAAAATAACATTAATATATGACTACTTCACCAGGTCAGTCTTTATTCCCTTTCTGTTGAGCATAACAACTGTCTTTCTTACTTTTCCTTATATAAAGGACAAATAAGTCGGAAAGCACATGAATATAAAATAAATCTTATTATTTCATGGTTATGGAAAAAAATTACATTCTGACAATGTAGGATTCAGTTTGGGTCCATGCCTACTGTCTTTTGAGCAAAACCTTTTAGACTTTTAGCGTTTTTGCTAGAACTAACAATGGTTTTATTTCTGCATATTAAAACACTAATTGCCTAGTTTTGTTGTTGTTTCTGGAGAACAGCCCAGATGTAAGCAGTGAGGTAACTCTAATGCTTTAGCCCTTTAATTAAACCTTCACCAAGTCTCTTTTTTAAAAGACGGCTCCCTTAAAAGCTGCTTTTTTTGCTACTATGAAGGCAAAAAAAATCATTTTCATTTTCACATATTAAAGAAGTGTCTTGACCTATTATCTTTTAACTATTAACAAACATATTTGAAAACACTGACTTTGTATAAAAGATGACTTCAATTAAAATATGCAAATTATACAGATTAACCAAATTTACATAGTCTACGACTGATTTGCATTTGTGAAATGCATCGGAGACCTGAAATGGAGTTAAAGCTGGGTGTGCTGTGGACACCGGCCTGGTAGGAGCAGGCATCCACTTCATCAATCCATTCATTTACACTGCGCTATCGACCTGAGGACAATATATGCAAATGAACGTCATACGACATAAGCGGTTGATCTTGGTGTCGGGGACCTCGCTCTCTAGCCTCTCACTTGTAGAATTAAAGGTGAGGAGCAGGAACCTTGATGATGAAAAAAGCAGTTCCACGTCACACAATGACGACCAACTCTCAACAACAGCCAATCAATGCGTTGATAGCGTGGGAGGTGTAGCCTGCTCAAAATGAGCTACACATTTCCAGGCCAAGCCGAGCTCCTGTTTTTCCCTGTCTGTCTCCATACATACTGGATAATACTATCACAAGACCCAAAATAGACACGCAGGCTGACCCATGGAGTGTTTGGAATGTGGATTCAGACGAGACTGACAGCACAGGCTGTTTGTGAGTTCGGGGTTTCTAACCTCCAATAAAACCAGAGACTTATTTTTCTAGTGTATAAATGTACTGTAGGCATTCTCAAATGAAAACTAATATTTTGGTGTAATCTCTGTGCCCCAAATCCACCCAGCCCTTTACTCTGTGTGTCCAACAGACATTTTGAGGGTTGTTTTTTTTTTTTGTTTTTTTTTGCCACTTTTTGTCACGTTGCTCTTTCTATGACTAAAAGGACAGGTTATGTTGACAAAAAGAAACTTCCCCACCCATATTCTTCTCCACCCAAGTTAAATACTGCAGACTGTTGGGGTGTGGTTGCAAAATAAACACCAAAAATGTATTTGTACATTCTTTTTTTTTCTCCATTTTCCCATAATGGAATGATCACATGGTAGTGCCTAATTGTGGTTGGCATGGCTGAGCAGATACAGCTCAGGCCAGATCTGCTAAAAAAAAAAAATGCGTTCTTACCAGAAGGCCTCAACCTAATCTTACTGACTCTCGAAGTCTAAATTATGAGCAAGTGGCTCAATTAACCATTCATTAAAAAAAAAAAACACACACATTTGTTTGCAAGGACAATAACAAATGAACAACTGCTAATGTTAGAATCCAGTATAGTTCATGTAAATACAGGTCTGGGCTAATATTTAATTCAGGACTTATCAAGGTCCTCTAAATAATTGTTTCTAATGTAAAGCTCATAAAACAAGAACTATTAGTGCAAAGCAGGATCAACAGCTAAGACTGGATGGATAAGACTTTCTTCAAAGTAAATTACCCATTCAGCAAACCAACAATAAATGTCAGTTTATTGTCTGGTTGTTGTGAGTTCCAAAAGGGGATTTGCCAATACAGCTCATACAATCATTACTGGATTCTGTGCAGTTCAGTCATGGTACTCATGTTATAACATGTTAAAACATAATATAAATGTGAATTTAGGAAAGAAAGGGAAGGGCAAACATCTTGTTGAGAGCTTGGTGTGAAAAGTGAGCAGGAGGAGTCAGTCTGGCGGCGCAGCGTTTAGAGGACTGGGTCACAGCGCACAGGGAGAAACCCTATTTCATGAGAATCACTCTTTCTAGTCATTCTGCATGACAACCAGTCCCAGCCAGCTCCCTAATTTTTTCCCCCTCCGTTATCTGTTTTCTGCTAACGAGACGTCACTAATATGTTCTGGAATGCTGGGTGAATGGACAATTTGATTGGCTACAAGGAACTTAATGATCTATGCCAAATGTGTGAGGAAAAAAAATCCGCTTCTGAGAACAGCTTCTTTTTGGTGAGAAAACATACTTGTTGACAAGGTTTTCTTAAAGGGTTTGTCATTTTAAGCAGGCTTTAATCTCGAATTAGGGCTGATGAATCATTTCCAGGGTGCCACCTCCTTTTACCAAACTAACATCCTCCTGTTTGTGTGATTGTGCATTTCCCTTCAGTTAGTTAAATTGTGAGGACACGCACGACAGAGGCAGTATAATTAAAAGAAAAACAGTTTTCTTGTCTCTCTCTTCAAATGTGGCTGATTGTATACCTGTGTTCCTTTTAACTAATTAAAACAGCAAATCAAATACTGTAAGTTGCCTGTTTACTTAAGCCCATAAGACAATTGAAATGTGGATTCTGTTTTATTGTTCTTCACTCCAAACAGCATCCTATTTTGACTTAATTTGCACCAGTGTGTCTTCCTGAGAGCAGTCTACAGTCATCTTTAAACGGCTCCATTTAAAATGCAATTTGATTAGCTGCCAAATTGCTACAAAGTCATCACCACTGTAGCACAGGGAAGGGGGTAAAAATTTAATTAGCATTTGTACATAAAAGAGGGTCTTTGTCATATTTTGCACGATGCATCGCCGAATGACCGGAGCGATCAAAGCGTCTTTGCTCCAGCGAGTTCGTACTAATCGATCTGAGGGGAGTTGACGAAAGAACATGTAACAGAAGAAAAACACTCAGGATGGGCCTCAGCAGAGCAGCCCCACAAGACTTTTTGCCATGTTTAACAATCCAGGACTTTTTTTTAATCACAGTTGAGAAAACTGGCTGGGCCCAACAGCAGAAGACAGCTGCAACACCCCTCAGCCATTAATGAGATGCGCTGAGGGTTTCCCCTTAAAATATTTACGCCGTCCCATGGCACAACAATATTGTCCTAGAACGAGGAGATACGAGCCAAGGAGGTGCGCTGAAGTTCTCCTAATCAATTTGCTAATTACTGAAGCGGCTATAGAAGGAGAGAGGAATCCCTTCTGGCTGAGCTGGATCCTAATAAATGCTGAAAAATTTATTTACTCTGCGCACCAAGTAGAATTCTGAAGTGGAATTAGCGCAGAGGGCTGATTGAGAGAGGCTATGCAGCGGCTGTGGTCTTCCTCAAGAAAGTGAGGGAGCTAAACAAACCAGGCGTCAGGAGGATACACTGCTGCCTCACAGCACAACGCAGCACTTGCTCTTAAGGCAGGGTCCCAGAGCTTTAAAACAGATGCATAAAAACACCGACACCCTACCCCCATAAAGAAGAGCTTTCATAACAGCCACATCAACCACCTAAAATTTCTAAACCAAGGAAAAACAAAGGTTGTAAAAGGAGGGGAGGATAAAATTGAAAGTGAAAGAGGGATAGAAAGAAAGAAAGAAAGAAAGAAAGAAAGAAAGAAAGAAAGAAAAGAGAGAGAGAGAGAGACTGCAGTATAAGGAGAGAGGTGAGCTTGTCTGCATCTCTGTTCAGGAGAGGGCACGTCGGTGGCAGACTGGGGGCGCTGGCTGTTTGATGGCACTCCTACACCCCGAGTCGGAGCTGCGGCCCCGTGCTACGGCAGAGGCCAAGCTCAACACTGAGCCTGTCAGCCCGAGCGGCCCGCGTCCTCCCGGAGGTTAGGGGGGAAAAGCTGCCGCCGCCTTCCCGGTCAGACGCACCGACTGCAGGCCCCTCTCGGTGCCCCTGCCCCGCGGCCACGTGCCCTCCTGCCCTGCCTGTCACACCCCACCGTATGTCACCTACCGCACGAGCATCAATTACCATAAACTAAAAGCCGAGAGACCGTCGCGGCCAGCGATGCGCAGCCAAACGAACGGAGCGCGGAAATATTTCAGCAGGGAGTATTACGGCTGCCTCCTGAACCGTTTTCACTGTGTGGTCAGGATATTAGGGAGGGTCAGGTGATAACGGAGAACTAAGTCACCGACGAGGAGCTATCATACTCGTTCTCACCTGGAACGGGACTCAGTCTGCAAACGTTACAAAGCAGCTGCATCTCGGACGTGAGTGGGTTTCTTTCCCTGTGAGGGGGGCTCTCCTCAACTCACTGGCAACCCACATTAACTTGTTCATGCTGCCCCTAGTGGAGAAGAACTTCCTCCTGTACTCAGATAGTGACAGACTTTGTGAGGAACACTCGGATAAGGAGTGTGAAACGCTCAGTATCGCTGTGGGATTTGTTTACCTCATTGTTGCCCATATTTATTCATTACAGAAGAATTGTTCTCAGATGTAGTGTGTATGTTATTCATGTTTGTGCAATGGCTATGATTATGTGGGGGGAATTATTTTCAGTCAACCCACATCTCATTCAGAATGTCAGTGCCAATTTATTACAGGATTCTCAAAATTCCTCTTTTTATATAAAAAAGGTTTTCCTTCAATAAAATGGATTTTTGGAATTATTTATCTCACTCTTGCTGCACACACAATATTTCTAGCAGGACCGAAGGCCCTGAGTTGTACCTGAACTCATCGTGTTTCTTATTCCACAGCCAGAGCAAACCAAAATGGACGCCTTAAAAGAGGCAATTAAGCGTTATCACAAACAGCTCGTTTAGCAGACAGCAGCACCGATGAATCAAAGGCTAAACAAACCCCACCGGGCCTTTCAGACAAAAACAACAAAAAGAAAAAAAAAAAAGGTCCGTTGCTGTGACATTTTGTTCCTCTCACCTCAACGCACACCAGTCACAATGGACTGCTTTGTGGAGGTTCTGGGCTCTGATCACCATGGCGATGACTCTCTGCCACCCAGGTCGCCCCCGGGGGCCATGGGCGCAGGTTGCCGTCAGCCAGGAGAGAGAGGGGAGGGGCGGGGAGGGGAGAGGTGGGGAGGAGAGAGGTGGGGAGGGCAGAACGGAGCGCTCCGCTCCAAGAAAGATGCTCCTACAGGTGCTCGCCGCTGATGTAATATCACCAGTCGGCATGAAGCTGCGCCAATCCCAGAGGCTTGTCTCCAAGCTTCGATACTTTCCATCTCCGAGCCAGAAAACAACAAAACACAGGCAATTACCAGGCACGAGCAACACTGCAAAGACTCCGCGCTTCAGTCAGAAAGGACAGAAAGACCAATTTCTGGGTGAAAGGCCCCGATCATCTGCGTGAAGGTAAATAATCTTTACATGCCAGAAGGAGGAAGAGGGGACATCGGTGCGAGGGTGTGACGAAGAGCAGCTTGTTCTCTGAGAAAAGATCTGATCTTTTACTGCAGTGCAGAACTGTGAATCATTCAGATCTGGGCCAATGCGGCACACGTCACACGCAGCACACGTCACACGTCACATGCAGCAAATTCCATCACTACACGCTTAGCATATGAAAGTCCTCAGACTACTTTACAACAATAAATAAGCACACAGTCTCTAAATATGGACTGAAATAAAGGTACCCAACAGGACACTTAAAGTCTAAAATGACACAGTGTGAGAGTAATTTACTGCATGTGCCAAAAATAAACTTTTCTCACGAGGAAAAAGAACACGTAGGCACAAACCTTAGTAATATTAATGGAAGCACTGCAAAGATTTGTCACTTTGTACATGTTTACATGCTCCAAGTCCCTCTCAACTACTCCACCAGTTTCCTCTGTGATAATTCACTAAACTCACTTGTAAGCTAAACACAGCTTTGTCCATCTCGTTTAATCTTCTCACAACCGTATTAAATACCTTGCAGCCAACACCTACACAACTGCACACATCACTACCTGTTTACCAGGCGCTGTTTCTCCATTTTTTTTTTTTATCGTTTTTATTATTTTTATTTATTACTACCAAGATAATGCTATAGTGCAACAAAGCAAAACCCATCTAACTTCAACAAACATTCAAATTAATTATGGTGGGGGCGGGACAGTTGGAGTTTGAAATATCATCACAGGAAGGTTTCCCGGCTGAGAACGCACACTGCAGTTTGAGTAAACAAGGCACCATTTTACACCCCATTTCATCTCCTCTGCCACTCCAGGTCTGCTGGAAGCACCCCACTACCACTACTGCCCCCCCCCCCCCCCCCCCCGGGGGGGGCCGGCCCCCCGCCCCGGGGGGGGGCCACCCCGGGGGGCCCCCCCCCCCCCCCGCCCCCGCGGGCCCCCGGGCGGGCCGCGGCCCCGCGCCCCGGCCCCC
>JAOYMR010000022.1:2377210-2402779 GCA_025802075.1 Tenebrosternarchus preto
TAAAACCGCCCCAATTTTACCCCCCTCTCACCCCCCATCGCCCCCCCGGGGGGGGGGGACCCCCCCCCACCCCCCACCGCCCCCCCCCCCCCCCCCCCCGGGGGTGGACCGGACCCCGGCACGGGTGGCTAGCACACGGGTCGGCCTCGCCACCTCCGGAGCCCGGGCGGCCAGCTGGCCGGCCGGAGCACGAGCTCGCGTCCCCGCTAACCTTGGCCAGCGCTCGGATTAGCTTGCATTTCCACTCAATGCTCCTTCTTTCCTTAAGACTTATTAAGAATGATAATGAGCCTGAGAAGGGTGCAGCATGTCCCTTTTCTGTCTTGTTAGTTTGCTTTCCTCTCCTCCCTCCTCTTGTGTCTCTCGCCTTCTGTCACTCCCTCCCTCTCTGTCACTCCATACCCCTCTGTCTTTCCCTTTCTCTCCTTCTCTCTCTCTCTCTCTCTCTCTTTCTTTCTTCTCACTCGTTCACTCGCTCTTCCTCCTGTATTGAAAGGGCCCTGGACAAATTACCAAAAAGGCCATTTTCATCTATGAAGTGAAGGCTTAAATCGATACTTATTTCATGCCTTCAAAATCAAGCCTATATTACTGTTGTCGCTGTGATTTGTTTATTTTGCTCAAGAATCTGCGGGCTCCTTCGGTCAAGGGGAAACGCTCAGGACGCAATTCACCTTGAACCTCAATTATATTGGATTTCTCCACTGGTTGATCAAGCATGCAAAGAGGACATTTCCCCTGCACTAAAATAAAAATAATAATGATGATTAAACAAACATGAGACTCTGCGTGCTTCTGTGGTGAGAGCAGTAGATTTTACAAGGCCTACAGTAGTGTGAATATAGATACCAAATCATTACACTGTGCAATTTACAAAGTGGAGGTGTGAAAAAGCAATTACACTACATCTTGAGTTCTGTCAGGCATGGTGTGGAATTACGAATGTTCGTTTGCTCAGCTAGGGCTCCAGGTTCAAAGCCAAGGTCAGGGAAAAGAATCAAACGAAAACATCCCCATAAGCCATAGAAGTTGCTAGTCAGAGAGCAAAACAAAAATATCACATATATCCTTTACTGGTTTAAAAAACAAAGCAACAAACCATATACATACATAATACTGAAAAAAAAGTATTTTATTTATATCTGATTACATATTTTGTATAACTGCAGTGAAGCCATTATAGAATCTCTTTATTTTGTTTTTATGGTCCCAGTATATATTCTCAATATATACCCAAACTGCCCAACTATGTTTAAACATTAAATCTGTACTTGCGTTTTTAAAAAGGCTGTTTTTAACAACTAAGCAACTACAGGTTTTGCATAAATTGCAGGTGTTGCATACCAAGAACATACTATGATCAAGATAAACAAATATTAAGCTCCTCCCATTCTGAAAGCCATTTCAAATGGGTTCTCATCATTCGTACAAAGATGTTTGTGTGTTTCTATAGAAATTCACACAGTAAGCTATGTAATGTTTCTATTGGGATGTTATTAAGAGTGGATTTGGAAAGTCTCACCAATTTCACAAGCACGTAATGCATAAGACGTTGTACATTCAGTATGGACCTTCCATCCCCAGGCAGGGAGTAAAAGCCAAGGCACAAAGGAAGGAAGAGGAGGGAGGAGGAGGAAGAGGAGGAGTAGAAGAGAAGAAAATAAGTGACAGATGGACATCACCGTTCTTCATCAACACTGTGGCTGTGGCGAAGCACCTGTAAAAGCGCTCGACCAGTATGGGGGCGGCTGGCTGTCCAGATGGGAGCGCACCTCCCGCCCCAGGCCACGCAGGTCCACGCGTGACGCCCGGCCGCACCACCCGGCCCTGCGCCCACCCCCACACCACCCGGCCCTGCACCCATCCCTGGGCTCCGGGAGCCACCCGCTGCTGCACAGACACCCACGCGCTCACCAGCCTTTACATATGGCCTGTCACTAATCACCGAGCGCAGGCAGCACGGAGCCCACTCAGGGGCCGCTGATAGGACTCGATGACGTCCGACGTCGAAACGCGACCAACTGCTTCTGCCTTTCTCCCTCACGCAGCACACGCGGGTCACGGCATTGGGCAATAAAGGTGACAGTAAACACGTATGTAAAATGCAGACTTGCAACCAAACACAAGCGTGCACAGCCTGCGACACTGACACTTCCTTCAATGCTGTCGATGGCTAGAATTCAGGGGTCTGATATTATCCAAAGCTTTAACGATTAGTAAAAAAAAGGTACACTGGCAATATACAACAGACATTTAAGAGAAATGATTTACAAAGCAAAGAAAATAATCACACCTAAAAATAAGTTTTGTGTTTACATTCACCATGATACTTCAGGCATTTCAAATAGAAGATGGCTTTCCCTGTATGATTGGTTTAACTTGGAGGAGGGGGGGGGGGGTGGGTAATTAATTACTTATGTGAGCCATTGCATGAGAAAGACAATAAACCTGCCTGGTCGCCATGGATATGACATATTTGCTCTGAAAACAACACAATAATTAGCAAAGAAGAAAGATCCATCGAGAATAAGCATACCCAAGGGTTTAAAGAACCAGTGATCTTTTCTGACTCTCTTGCGTTCATCTTATGAGCACAAATTGTGCACAAACACATCCAGGTTGCTCACATTTACCAGCCGCTTGTAATAGAAATACATTTAGAAAGGTTATATGGGGGTCCGCGGAACAGTAAACAATGTTTATTCGTGTTAATCATGATATAATGAATAACCAAGCTCTTAACTGAATTACCTATGTTTATCTTACTAAATACAGTTGCGTTTATGTTAAACTAGGTATCTGTGCAACTGAACAACTGAACACATGGGAGGAAAAAAAACATAAGGTGTAATTTGCAAGACGTCTTGCATCCAATTTTATCAATCTACAATCCCTCATACGCTTTTACCACGGACTAAATTAGTCTATTACAGCGCAAAAGAGGAACGATAAGAGTCATTACGGAGAGTCAGTGTTTAGAGGCTCTGGTTCAAGCAAAAAATTACAGGTAATCTATTTTGTAATTATCAAAACAATAGAAGATACAAACGTGGGGATGTGGAAAGTTTCACAAGGCTGCGGCGACGTATGTGGTGTGTTGCGTGGAACAGCGCCGACAGAGCATACTGTCGGAACAGAAACTAAAGTGAAATGCGACTGTGCAAGTTCCAGGCTCGTGCAGGTTACAGAGTATTCCTGTGTACACATCAACACACCAAGGCACGCGTGCTCAGGAACATATTTCCAAATACGTGCTTTATCACAAACAGCCGTCCTATTAAGAGGCTATAGTCCTGACATGTCATCACGCACTATTTCAGTAGTGCGTACAGAAGAGTCGAGCAGCCAACTTCGAATGCTGTTTATTCAAATCATAGACACTAATTAACCGGCTCACTGTCTTGTGCTGATGTACAATTCGCAATATACGTATGCTCAGATAACTTCCGCATCAAGTAATGTTTTAACCTAATGTCAACATACTACCGCAATGTACACGTCGTTAGAACTTGGTTAGTAAAGATTAAGTACAGATTAAGTACAAGATTAACTATTTACCCAATGCGAAACTTATTTTTACATTTAGTTTCAATTCGCGGAACGTCAAGTGTTCCGTGAAATTACTAGGTAAAGTATCAAACTTACGATTTCAGAAGCGAAATGTCGGTTTCTAATGCAGATATAACGTGCCTTAGTACAGCAGTAACATTTAAACAGACACATCAAAAAATAATCAGGCACATAAACTATAAAAAACGTAAATTAAAAATTGGGAAAGGACACGGAATCCTATAAGTTTTAATCGCAATACATGGCACATGTTAAAGAAAAGGTTACTCTACCCTTATTTACAAATCCAACCTATACGACAATAAAATGGACTGGGTCAGCGGCGCAGGTAGTTAAGTAGCCCAAAGTCACGCACTAGAAAGATGCCTCAGGTTATCAAGAGAAAGTTGACAGCTAGCCTTTTTTAGACTGTCTGAATTTTCGTAGTAATATTAAGCATTGCATCAAGTCCGCAGCTTAACTTCTATCCATATTCTACAAATGCGACAGACTATGAACTACTTTATATGTTTGAAATAAGTGAGGTTTTCCTGGACCGGTCAGCGTGGTCTCCGTTTGTAGGTGATTTCAGCGCGATGGGTAGAGTTGAGTAGTATACAGTGTTCAACTGGTCAAGTGTGTCAAGCGGTACAGTCTAAATAGTCGGCATCTCTTTCACTGACCGTGAACACCTGATCATATTAAAGTCAGTAGAGCCGTAGGCAAATTCTTTATTTTGACACACCGATAGAAGTGATCTGAATAGTAGTCAATAGTCGAAATAAAGTCTTACCTGTGAACTACTTCGTCGGTTTTCGTTGACTTTCCAACTTAACAGAAATGTTGTGCAAAAGGTGGATGCCAAGAGAGCATGCGTGATCAAAGTTGTCTCATTTTTTTCATTTTTTTTTTCTTGTGTTATTATTGCATTTTCCTATTTCTAACACAGGGCGAGTCGCCCGGAAGATCTGCCCTGGAGACCGCAGTGGGAAGAGGAATCGTTAATTGAATTTCTCAGCGAGCAGATGTGAGGCGGAAAAGCTGAAACGGATTTCGCTTTTCTGACCTGAACTGTAGCCTGGTACTTAACCTGCAGTCATTTTAGGTCAGTTAAAACAATTAATTGTACAAAGCACAGACTTTATTATTTCTCTGTGTTCATTCTACACAATCATGCAGTTCTTATTTCAAAATTACATTAGATCCAACACAGTCTATCAACAAGTAAACAATTTTTTTCTGTTTATCCAGAGCAAGATAAAGGGTAGAATCAGTTATTTATTTTGATTCAGACAGTATAGTGATCACTAGACTTTTTTTTTATCTTAAAGTAAAATCATGAGTTTGAGAGCTTAATATCCTTTATTACACTGATATACACAAAAATATATATTTGACTTTGAATATGATGCTCTGACTGGATTTTTTTCCATTTTACCAAACTATAACATCTACTTTGTCATTATCTACTTAGAACTAAAACTCAGGCAGTGGATTTAACTCTACGGAAAGATGAAAGACAGAAACAATTTACACTCATTTGCGAACAACAACGTCTTACCCTGGATAAGCCAAAAAAAAAAACAGCAAAAAATGAAAATGTGGACAAATTGATTCATATTAGTGTTCAGCATCATAAAGAACATGTTCATCATTCAGAGTTCTGACATCAACTCTGTAAGTGGTTTTGAAAAATATCAGTTTCTGTAAGTGCACCCTTCTCACCTTTTACATGTGATCATCCATGAAACAAAAGAGAGAACTGAAAGATTTCAGTGATTACTACTCCTTCTGACTTTGTAATGCTACAAAGCTTAGCATTCAGAATGTGTTCAGAACGTGCAGGTACTGACTATTAATGTACTTAAGCAACACATTAATGAGGTGTTAACATCAGCTGTAGTTTATAAACACACACACACACACCACACACACACACACACACACACACACACACACATATATATATATGTTTTCTTTCTTTCTTTCTTTTTTTCTCCAGAAAATGCTGTTTCATTGATACTGTTTCAGGGCTAAACCCACAGGAACGTAAGGAGAAGTGATCGTGTGTTTTAAACCTGAACTTCCCTTATCTAAATTCTGCAGTCTTGTGAACTATTGACAAACAGCTTATTGCCAATTAGCAGTTTTGTGACGTGCCCTGCTCTACATAATAAAGAATCAGAAGTGATCGACTGCACAGTCAACTAACAAGGCAGGGTACTGATCTCTGTGTCACCCTGTGTCAGAGTGTACATTATTCTTTTAGAACAGCATAAAGTCACATTTCTCTGGGTTAGAATTAATGCCAAAATCACCAAAAAAAATAATTATGTTGTCTCAGTGTGGTTGTTTTTATTTCTAGGATTGGCAGGAGTGCTATATATACTTCGAAACACAATAAGTGAACAGTTTTATGTTCAATTCTTTAAACCATTACAAATCACTAAATATAAATATGAATAATCACATTATTTCAAGACCAGTATTATTGCTTAATGCCAGTTTAGAAATAACTTTAAACCTTTCTCAACACTTCATTGGCCTTTACACTTTTGGCTATTAATGCTGAATAGAATAATATTTCAAATCTACTAGTTGATAAATATTACAAGACACGTTCATAGTTCAAATCCCCATCCTATTACTGCCAGCGGGATGCTGTTACAAATCTTACATATTTAATGTTGAGATAGCCCACTGTGTTCAGAAGCACTGCTCATGTTCTGTGGTTCAAATTGTTGGGTTCAACATTTTAAACAGTCAGGTTTAACATCTTGGCACAAGAAGGTGCTTCCCTGAAGTAATACAAGACGTCTGCACAAGTATACACATGAGACCGAGACTCTTCTGAAGTAACCATTGTTTTAAAAAAACTGCTTTTTGTCATGCTATACATATAATAAGTGAGAAAAAGCCTGTTCATTGAACTTTTAAAAGTGTGTATGCTTTATCTGGGCAGTTCCGCATAACTTTAGAGGCGAATGACAGAATGTAGATGCTGAACTCTGATCGTGCTTCTGATTCCACATTCGCATCAATCAATTCCCCTGATGTTGCAATACGGTGATACAGAATAATAATGTAGTAAGAAAGGCTAAAAATCAATACATTATTCTGCAGATCACTTGATTCAGTAATGACCAGCACAATTATTGCCATCCATTGATTCATTAGGGCCACTTTCAAGGGCAGACCCAACACACGCCAAGCCTCCACCAATGCCATCTCCAATTATGAAACATTAAGAGCTAATAACAAGCAGGGACAAGGCTAGAAGAGCCACACTGCCACGCTGAACCACTTAATGCAATTATATTCCCTTTTTTTGTCTATCTGGTATCATATTAATCCCAGATGCACAGTAAAAAACACTGAAAACATGTTAGAAGGTTAGTGATTGAATGTCATGACTTTAGTAGTAGTGTGACCATGTAACACAGAACAGAATGTTGTTTGCTCATTTCAGCTTTACTCAGGAATGAGAATGTGTCTCCCACAGTGTAGCGCAGCCTGAAAGGGCCCTTATCTGAGCAATAATAATAATAAGTTGCCACATTTTGTCAATTGTGATTTTCACCCCAATCGAAATTTGTCCTCCACATTTACCCATCTTTGCAGTTGAACACACTCACACTAGTGATTACTAGGGGGCTGTGGTGCACACATGCCCAGAGCAGTGGGCAGCCCTAGCTCAGCGCCCAGGGAGCAGTTGGGGTTAGGTGCCTTGCTCAAGGGCACCTCAGTCATGGCCTCAGGCCTAGGAATCGAACCCATGACCCTCCGGTCACTAGACCAGTTCCCTAACCACCAGACCATGACTGCCAAACTTTGTGAATTTTCCAACTATAATAAACAATGTTAAAACATACCGGCATATTACAAGAAAACAATAGAAATAGACAAAACTGACGAATATCACCTTCAGCATCTACACAGACTATGAGATAAAACACTGCCCATATGGCAAAGCTAATGTGTAAGCATTTTTACCATAAAGACACCTGCGCTCTGGGCAAACAGAAAATCCTGACACTGGATTTACTTGGACATTAACACCTCTAACCAGTTGAGCAGAGACATTTTGACCCCTACGGATCGCGACATGTCTAATGCACGAATGGAACATCATGACTTACAAAATCAGTAAACTAAAAGAAAGAAAGAAAACACCTCAGAAAGTCTTAAGATGTTGAACTGTCGCTGGACTTAATGGTGGGATGGCTTCACGGATAGAACAGGCTTCATTTCGCTTTACATGCTGTGGTAGTGAAGAAGTGTAGCTCTGAATAAAAAGCAACATTTTGTTTCATGTTAACACCTGCAGAGGTACGCAAACAACCTGGGAAGAGCTTAATCAAGGTGGACGGTGCTACCCGGCTGCATAGAACTGAAGGGCATGCAACTGGCAATCACCTTAATTAGATGAAGACCTGTACAAAACACACACACACACACACACACACACACACATCCTGGAGAAGCTTGTGTCTGTCTGCATACTGGATGGCAGTGACTGTGGCAGCTGCCTGTGAAGCAGTGTAGCACTGGAGGGCAATCCAGCTGAGCCAAGGGAAGTTTAACAGACTGGGCAGCTGTTGCTATTTTATTGACTCAGCGCAGACTTGGGAGTTTAATGTTTTCTCCATACTTTGCATTATTTCATTATTATTGTTGCATATATTTTGTGTAAAAGGATTTGACTGATCACACTGATCCAAATGTGAAAAGCAGATGAGGCTGTGCTAGAATGGGCTTCATGTAAAAAGTTGAAAATGCTTGTAAATGTAAAGAGCCAAGCGATTCTCACAGTATTCAGACTGGTTTTGGAAGCCCATGAGTGTAACAATGTGTTTTTTCCATTTATGTACATGCCTAATTTGTGCACAATAACAGGTAGGTGGTCATTTCCTCAATCACTTACACAGGAAATGAAGGTGTGGGACATTGTTTACGCATTAGAATATCACCTAATTCAAACAAAACACAAACTCAAGACATGCACCCACTGGAGAACAGAGACTGCGATTCCAAGATATTAATACATAGTTATGTGCGCATAGATGAACAAATTTCTGCTGACCCAAGAACCCCAAAAGAGAATCTGAACTTAGTCAACATGAACGTCATCACCATTTCATAGGAATGACTGTCAGAAGGCTCTTCTGTTATTGGAGGTAAGCTAATTCAAAGTGTTTATTAATGCGGCCTACCAACCATGTGGCCATATGGCATTGATAAGATATCTGGGTGCAGTGTTAAAATCTAATTTTAATAAATTCTTAATCAGCTTGTAGGATACTGAAACAACACAGTTAATGGAAATCTGTGGAGTCAGCAAGGTCCTTTTGCAGTTGTGGTCTTTAATAAGATTGGAGAGGCATTACAACAACACAGCAGTCAATGTCAAGTTAAGCTGTTCCCTCTGTCCGTAGGCCAAGTGTGTGTGTGTGTGTGTGTGTGTGTGTGTGTGTGTGTGTGTGTGTGTGTGTGTGTGTGTGTGTGTCTGTGAGGGGGGGGCTTGAGGAGTGTAGCGAGTTAGCGGGTGGGAAGCATGGTCATCTGTTTGAAAAGAGAAGGAATGTAATCTCATGGGGAGAGAGAGAGTTGGTGGTGCTGTATATCACATATCATCTACATCTGATCGTTCACGGTTTCTAATTACTGAAGGTGAGGAGGGCCATCATTTTATCGTATTTGTTTTGCATC
This sequence comes from Tenebrosternarchus preto, assembly GCA_025802075.1. Taxonomy (NCBI): domain Eukaryota; kingdom Metazoa; phylum Chordata; class Actinopteri; order Gymnotiformes; family Apteronotidae; genus Tenebrosternarchus; species Tenebrosternarchus preto. The sequence continues at coordinate 2,386,469 of JAOYMR010000022.1, forward strand.
ACTGCAAAAATAGAAAATGAGGGCTTGCAGAGCTGTACCAATTTACTTCATTTCGACCTTGATTAAAAGAAAATTAATTGCCACATCTCTCATTATGTTGTAAGCAGCATTTGATGACTGGAATAGGAGGGGGAAAAAAAGACAGACAGATCCTCACTGGGAGCACAAAGCTCGACCTGTATGTTCAGAAGACAACACACTCCTCTAATGACAAAAATAAACAGGTCTTTTAACACAAGCATCACAAGACAATGTCAAAGATATTAGTTTTAATATTCTCTTCATGATGCTTAACAGCGTAAGAGACCTTGTAACTTTGCCATTTCGTCTAGCACATCCTTTACAAAACACAATTAAATCTTTGAACCAAGGTGCAGAGAGCCTTGTTTAGTTCGGGAGACAAGCCACTGAGCATAACTTTAGTGTCAACTGGCAACACAACAAAAGAGAATGGATTTCAAATACACACACATATGAACACAGATAAAGTAAGTCTGCTTCTTCCGAACTGTTTGTTTTCCAGTATGTTCACAGCAATTTAAATGTACATAATTGTTCTATTTTTTTTCTCCTTAACTGTCTATCTAGTAATCCCTCCAGTTCTTTCTTCTACTACTGTCTTCCACATCCTCTAATTAAGTCACCATACGTACCAGAGGATCAACGTTACTAATTTTCAGGCCGTCTTGTGTCTGATTACATGAATATTTCTCCCAGAAAGGGATTTCCTGAAGAAAGAAAATCGTAAATGTTGTTTTGGAAATAAAATATTCTTTCATCTGTCCATACCTGTCTTGGTCTAAAAAGACCCAGACAGCAGATGCCGGATAGGGGAGTCCTGCCTGTGCACACACCTCAATCTGAAATATTTATATGCATTTGACCCACTCCAATAGGGGGTATGACCAAGTGTGCTCTGTGCCCCCCCACACTGTCTCTCCTATACTAATCTCTCACGTGACACAGAACCGTTCAGCTTTTTCTTTTTTTCTTAATCATTTGTCACATTTATGGCTTTGCTCCAACTCCAGCTGAAGATTCAGATGGATCGGATGCAAATGAATGGAAGTTAAAAACATTCAAGTGGCCCCCAAAAAAGTATTAAGTAATTAAGGCCTTGCTGTGTGAAACCTGCTTGTAATGCTCTGCTTTGACATAATATATATGTCTAATGTCTAATGACTAATGACTAATGACTAATATATATATATATATATATATATATATATGCTGCCCTTAATGTCAATGTGAGGACTTCATCTTATGGTAGCACAGGGTACATCTTATGGTAGCACTAGTACACCTGATCCAGGTGAGGCAAATTATGACATCTCCATGGATCTCACAGTGGTATGATATGTCAAGCTATCATGGGTAAAATGGAGACCCCTGAATTATTAATCAAAATAATGTAAATGAATCCAACAAGCCTCCTCTCTCTCCCCCCACCTGTTTGCCATGGTCGGACTGTGCAGTCCAGAGGGAAGGTCTCGTAGAAGGACTAAAGAACACATCCTTCATGTGTAGTTGATCATAAAAGAGCCCAAATCATTTCCAAAACACATTTAAAGACCAATTTTCACTTTTCACTTTAAGACGTTTGAATTTGAATTTAAATTGGAAGTTGAATATGAAGTAACAGTAAACTACTGCTATAACAATGACACCGCATTAATTAACCTGATACAAAGTCAATGTACACAATTGGACCTTCATTGCAAATGGTGAGGCCCTGCTTGGAAAACTACAGCACATAGTACAGCACAAGTACAGAACAATACTGAACAAGTGAGAAAAATAGAACACCGCCCTCTCTAATTTGAAATCATGTGCTCAGATTCTCCACCACAGAAAGACACATACAGTATACTCTTGAGAAAATGATGCAATGTGGTGAGTGATAAGGTTTAAAGGGAGAAGCTATCACACTTATTGCCCAACTAACAATGGACTTATGATGACTTGAAGCAGACGTTTTGGTAACAGCAAAGTGGACCCTTTTTTTTCTTCTATAATACACTGTATGGAAGGGAAATGCAAGGAAATGAGTGTCTTCTTCATGCTTATGGTTTCAGCACATGGTAGGTGAGAATCCTTGAGAGTCTAGTTAGATTTAAAGCACTCCCCTGGCAAAAGAACGGCTCTTCATTTATCCAGGAGACTCCTCTGGCAGAGCCTCTGAGCTCCGATCCAGAGTCCACACTACAGCTGATATGTTGGCAGGCCATTTATATTTAACGCCATCCTGTAGTTTTGTAGGTTAGGTACTGCACATACAGTACACATATATGAAAAGCCACTAATGTTTTTCTGTTTACAACGTGAAAAGAAAAGATTCAAAATATGAGTAATACAGTACAGGGAAAGGTACCATTGAGTGCATTATAAACATCTCTATTTTAGATGGCAGTAAATCCCCTTCTCCACTTCCCCTCCCCCCTCTTTTCAGATATGAGCCACTGAAAGTGTTCAGTTTTAGGACACAGGGAGGTCACACCTGTTGTGGAACTTGATAGAAGGCTTATTTATAAACTTTCAGGCCTCCAGACTCTTCCTTCAGAGAAAACGCTGACATATATCGGGGCCCAGAGGAGGGGCTCAGCTGAAAAGAGCAGCAACTGGAAAATCCATAAAGTCCTGAAATGATAAAATTAACAAGCCATCTGATCAGGTTTCTAACAGGATACAGAAAAGCTTTTTGATTCTATACTAGGGACAGAGAACTGGTGTGCACACAGCTTGTGTGTTAAGAATAGAATGACCAAGCACTTATTACTAATTTTTTCTTCTACCATTGAAAGGTCATCGAAATGTCACAAACTTGAATGTCCACATTTCTTTTTTCAAAAAACATGTAAACATGGTTGGTGTCAGATAATTTCAAGTTTTTTAAAACCAAGAAAATCATATCAACAGAATATATCTGATCTTAATAATAACATCTCTAATTTGTAAAATGCAACTCCAGGTGAAACACAATTCAAGAGGGTTCCAGAACCTCATTATATTATAATCTGTCTAAGGGACAATAGATTGTCCAATTATTGGTCATTGCGTTACCAAAATGCCTCTGTTACAGACAGAAAGCACATTCAACAGAGGTAATGAGGAAGTATCTTAAAAATGTCTAAATTTAGGATCTGAGCTGTGGCCTGCAGGACATTTGTGGAGGCTCCTGTGACGTTTGAAAAGATCTAGTAATGCTGAGTGGATTTGCCGTATAAGGGGTAATGTGGCAGTGGAGAAGACCTTACACTGTGACAGATAGCTTGACAGGTGCTGGAGGGGCCACAGTGTCAAATGAACCTCTCATTTAGAAATCTGAAAGTTGCTGACTTTTTTAATACTCATGTAACACTTTTGGTACATATTAGATCTAACGTGGTTCAAAATGTTAGTAAATTTCCCTCTTCTCCACTTCTGCTTATTCGTACAGTGAAAGTTCATGATACTTTTACATAAACTTTCTTTTTTCCCCTATAAAGACGCCACAGATGTTACAGTGACACCGATACGTCCAACTCTGTTATGAGGCACAATTCGATCTGATCTGATCTGATTCCACCTGTCCAGCCCATTTTTAACATGCTTGCTTGACTTTAGTGGATTTGTGTCTAATTACCTTCCAATATGTTATCAGAACCTGAAGAAATGGCAACAGGGATAAATGAACAACTTAAAAAAAAAAAACGTTTCATAGGAAAAGAAAGCAGATGTACGTGTATCTGATGTACATTAATAAACGGGATTTATAAACAAAGTGTGAAACGTTCTGTAGTTTTAGCATTTACAGAAAAGATGTGAAACAAATATGGACTGGTCACGGTTTGAGTTCACCTTAGTTTTCATGTAATTAAAGACAAGAGGAAAGCTGAGAAACATGGTTCAAATATATAGCGGTGTTTTATCTGTCTTCATACTGTGCCATGCAATGTAATGCTGTTCCATTAACATTTAGAAGCCTTCCGAACATTCGGCACAAGTCAGGAAGTTCTAAGCACTAGATAGCATACAAGTAAGCAGATACTCTGACTTTATTATGGACATCTGGGTATAAAATTAGTCATATGTGCCAATCCCAGCCAACATAACAGGCATACCGTATGACAGGACGTGACACTGGACAAATCGATGGAACAAAACAGATTGCATCGCAAAGGTTTCTCTGCTGTCAGGCTGCAGGATAGTTTTGGCTTTAAAAAATGGTGACATCTTTTAAGGTGACCCCCAGAGTGTTTCTTATAAAATTACAAGAGACAGAAATCCATTTGCAACTGTGGTCTAACACTGAGATTACATTGTTACTTTAGAGCTTCACTGCAAATTAATTTGGGGTTCGTTTCATATATTATATAAATGGAGAGTAGCGGGAAAATTAAATCTCAGCATCACACCTTCCTATATATTGTTTTTTATTTCTGCAGGGGCTGTTGATAACAAAGTGTTTGCCTCTCAATTGAGCTGCAGGGCAAACTTCCAGTAGATTTAACTCCCTTTGTGTCATGGATGCTGGGACATATGCACATCAGCAGTGGAACTCAGAATGAGCTTCTCCCAAGATATTAATGTTTCTCTCCTATCAGTGCGCAATCTCACTGACAATAGGCAGGGATCACTTAAAAGCCAAAACAGGCAGAGGTGTTATTAGATAATGGTGCATGTACATTGGTACACTTCATGCACTAAAAACAGCACGCTCACCTCAAGGTCTATTTCACCTTGAAGAAAAGTGCTATCTTTCCTTTGTGAAACTTAATTAGACTTCCATCGACCAGTACCTTCCTTTCACCTTCAAATGGTGCTGATTTTAGAGACATTGGTTAAATTCAGCGTGACAAGCTCCACAGCTTCGTTAAGCACACCTGGAAGTGTTTTGGGCATGAAGGATATCACTGCAGGGAAAGTCCCATTGCTATACCATCTACTGTACAGCAGAAGGTTAAGCGGCAATGCTGAATTCATCGACTGCTCTTTCAATAAAGAATGTAAAAGAAACTATAACCAACAGATTAATTTTTTTACTCATTCACATTTCAAGACCTTTAGCTATTTGAGCGTGAAATTATCTTCAGAAGATCTGTTCAAATGTCCAAACTAAGTACAGCTGCCACTGTGAAACCCGCTCCATGACCAGACTGTCTGAGGTAAAACCTGAGTGCCCTAAAGTCTGAGTGCCCTAAGTCTGAGTGCCCTAAAGTCTGAGCCTGCATCAGGAGAACACACATCGGTTCCCACCTCTTTAGCATCCCACGTAACCTCAACAGTGAAGCCACCTGAGGAGCCAACGCAGGTCTGGGTGCTGAAGGCAGTGTTCACTGCGTGCTGGGACCCGGGCACCATGTGTCAACATGCATCTCGCTGCTCGCTACATCGCCTGGTCATACCAGCGACAGGACAGAAGGAGCAGAACAGAGGCTCTCCAGCTGTTCCCCATCAGCAAGTCACAGGGGAGAGAAATGCCGAGCTGCAACACCTGCTACTTCAGGAGCTCTTACAACCAGCCAGCCAGGAGACACTGTAGCCCAGCCAACAACTACTGCACTTCACCAAAGAGCAAGAAATGCCCATTCTGGATCATTATCTCAGCACTAACCTCATAAAGTAATGTTTAGCCACTTTATATCCAGTCACTATAAACAGGTATTCAGGTTTACGTGATCACATGATCATTACGTGGTCACATGATCATTATGTGGTCACATGATCATAATTCCTCATAGGTGCTTATAGAGGAGAATGCATTAGTAATGGCTGGTGAAGAAAGGATGTACATACACTTACTTTCATTAACATGAGAACCCCCCCCTCCCCACCACACACACACACACACACACACACACCTTCACCATGTGCACTGTGCAAAGCCTATATTTTCACCAAATAAAAAGATTGGCTTTATTTCCAAAATTATATATCGTTAAACCATAATGATTTAAATACGTTTGAAATTTACTCCGTATGGTGGTAGGTGAATATTCTGTAAATGATTCTACCAGATATCTTTACAGTTGGGTTGCGTGTCTAACTTCATAGACATTGGAAACTGATGATATATTTGCACTGGTGAAAACTGACTGGCAACATTTATGTCTTCTAGAAACCTTTACCGAAAACTCGTAAATGGAATACAAGTAAAGACTACCGTGAGTCAGTTCTTTCCATTTCAGATTTAAGCGGAACTATGTACACGGGGAAATTAATACATAATGTCACAGTTTCCTCTTAAACACCGATTTGAAAAGTCTTTGAGGGGCGTAGACTATCTCTGTGATTACTTTGAGCCCCAAATCACATACCGGTAATCTGTTCGTCGTACACGCACACAAAATGCAAATCAGGAGAAACAAAGGGGGGCGCGAGAGCTGCGGCAGGTGAGAGAGGCGACGCTCAATAACACCAATGTTAAATTCTCCTTGACCTGCGGGTCACCAAAGACCAACCCCAAATCGTTTAATATTTTTCCTTTGAGATCAATGGCGGCATAAATTTGGATTCAATGACAAGAATAATTTAAAACAGATCTATAAATGATAGTATGAAATTCCCAGAAGAGGTACATGCACAGGCTATTTCCTCTGACTGACGGGATTAAGCTATTTCAGAACAACCTTGGAAGGAAACGACGCATATTTGCTCACTGAAACAATGTTTGTTAAAAAAAAAACAAAACGGAAGGTTTCGACGTTCTTTTCTTTGGGGGGGTTTTTTTCTTTCTTTCAAGTACTTCGAGAGCAACTTTGACTGTCTGACCATTTTTTTCCTACTGCATGCTAATGCATTTAACACATACCACAATACATAACCTCTATAGCGGATGACTAACCTTCCACGAATGACCCCTCCCCCTCCTCAATTCAACTACTGTCGTGTCTTTATCTGATCACATTAAATGCTTTGAGCGCTTTCAAACACCCCCTTTAGTTTCTTGATTTTATTCATGAGAAGTAATCAACTAGATGAGAAGTCTGAAATTCAGCAAGAATATATTTGTGCGCTTTTTTCTAGAATTTTGCAAATGATTCACTTTACATAAAATTTATAAAATGCATAAATAAATTCCAACATTCGTATACAAGGTGTATATTCACAATTGGGCTAGGAGAGAAGAGATTAAAATATCCACAATAAACGTATTTCATCTAAACATAAACTACAATAACTGTGACTGGCATTTCCTCGTGTGCTTAGAGGACAGGATAATTCGAGTTCACGCTAATACTGTTTTGCAAAGCATAAAAAACTCTCGCTGATAAATATTAATTTGAGCCTTCATGATGTATTCGAAATTTCCAGCTAAAATGTCACCACATGGAACATTAATGTAATATTTCAAGGCCTGAGAGCAATACTCATATTGATTGCGTTTATTTGACTCTGGGGATGAGAAATAATTCTTCTGTGTGGGACACATCTGGTAGCCAAAGATGCGAGGCAGGGAATGAGAAAATGCAAAATAACAATAAAAATAATAGAACTTGGATTTAAATTTATCACCTCGACATTGTTTTAATGTGAATGGCTTAATACACAGAGTGTGCACCTCCCTTATACATCTCTTTCTTTAAGGGTTCATTTTCGGTCTAGTGTTCAAAGCGACAAAGAGAAACTATTAAAGTCGCTTTCATCTCCATGTGAAAAGCCATCGCAATGCGAATATGCGTCGCTTTAAATGATACAAGTAACCTGTCAGATTAAGGAGTCCTTGAGGATTCACCTTTTCATTATATTGACAGCGCTCTTCTGTTGCGAATCTCAGTGCAGACTGTTGCTTTGAAAATATACTCTGGTTCCTTTTTGCAAGTTTAAGCAGAGCCGGACAAGTTTGAGTGCGCCTATGTCCTAAAAGGATCCTCTCTTTGTCATTTATAATATTGACTATCATTAGGGAAGGGCGTCTGTCTGTCTTAGTGCAAATGAAACGAAATTTGAGTCACACCTTGACCCTGACCCAAAGCTTTGACCACAGCGCCTCTATATAATATGTCAGGGATTTTTAAACAATAGAATCAAAACGTCGGGAAATAGCTTGATTTCAGCTGGTTTCGCTCAGTTCATCTTTGCCGAGTTAACTATTGTGACATCGCTTCCATAGCCTAGTATAATGATTTCATTCACAGAGAAAAGGATAGACTTTTACAAGTCACACGAGGAGCTGTCCCAGTTCATTCGTCCGTATTTTCAGATGCTTAAGAAGTTATAGCTGTGTGCGCAAAAAAACTTTTATCTCTGTTTAAAAAAAATATTTGTCGTTATCGGGAGTGTGAGCACACGTATGAGATCGCTTTATCAGATTAATACCATCTCTTTGAATCGGCTACGCTATAGACTCCGGCATGGCTGCGTGTTGCCAAAATGGAGAAAGTACAGGCTCCTTTTCCTAATTGACTACCTTTCACGTCGTACAAGTTACAAAAGGTAAACTCACATCAATGCGATCCGTGGATCTGCCAAAATATTGCGAGGATACAAGACAAGTTTCCTTTTTGGAAGCGGGACGTTCTCGTTACATCTCAGCTGATATGAATTATGTATAGCTAAAGCGCCCCCTACTGGTTTATAACATTCGATCCTTGCATGGGCGGTATGAACACATTGCTAATAGAATAGAATGTACTTTTGCTGGACATTCTGTACATTAATTACATTTATTTACTGTGCATTAACTGTTTCCAAAATGTCTCCTTGTTATATACAATAATATATACATGTTATATACAAGACGGGGCATTATGCAATCAGGCTATCAACAAGTCAAGGTGGCAGCATATCAGTGATAAACTATATGTATATAATTGATATAACCTTGTTTAAGACAAATAAGAACAATATTTCAAGATATTGAAACAAATCCACAACTTTAGAGGAAGGTTTAACAAAACCACCTTTATGCCTTTAGAGTTTCATTAGTAGGTAAAAACTGAAGGAAATCTTATAAAGGAAACCATTAACCATAGATTCAAAGAGGCTCAGTGACTTGCTATGGTTCCTTCATTACTCCAAGGACAAGGACTCCTGGGTCAAGAACTCTGCATATAGTCCTGCATCCCATAACCCATATTCATGAAGCAGAATTCAACAAACCATTGTTGGCTTCTTGGTGTCTGTTGGACTTTCACATACAGAAACACACAAACCTATAAGCTACAAATGTGTAAGTTCTAGCAAGAGCTGGAGACTGACATGATCTCAAAAGGCAGGTTTTAATGCAGCAGAGACACGGCACCATATGTGACACGCTCTTTTTGCAAGGCTCAGATTTTTAAGAGGATATAAAGCGGCTTTTTTTTTTTTTTTTAAATGCCACACACCATCTATTATAAAGCCTAAGAAAGTACACAGTCCTTTCCACTAATCATGTTTATTTTTAAATTAGTTAATTTATTTAGTTATTTAGTTATATATCAGATCAGTGTATTATTGACACTGACAATATTTATTGTCAGTGTCAATAATACAAGCAGTAATGGTCATATGCTAATAGAAGACATTATAAATTGAGGCAGATTTATCTCCTGTTTTATCATCATCGTCATCATCATCATCACCATCATAATCTTCATCATCATCATCATCATCATCATCCTCACAATTCACTAAGGCGAACAAATAAACACGATAACTTGTTCACAATCATCATCATCATCTTTCTCCTCACAGTTGTCTAAGGCGAACCAATAAACACAATTACTTGCTCACAATCTGCACTGTAAGCCTCCAGTCTGAGACGAAAAGACAAGTACATTCAACTGATGCCTTTTTTTTTTTTAACTTTTGCAAAAGTTCTTTAAAAAGGAAGGAACCACTAAAAAGGCAAGGCAGTGATCTCACAGTTACATGGCCACTTGGCCATCCACCCAGCCTTTGAAGCATATCTGGTAGTGTAAATGGTGGAGGCCCCCTCCCCTTCATCAGAGGAGAGCCAAGACCACATGTAACTCAATCCACTGAGCAGTCACAATTATAATGCGACCCATTACACTGCTGGAACCCAATTCAAAACCTATCAATAGCTGAAGGTCCAATTTGTCGTGCTGGGGGTCGGTCTCAGCGCCGGACGTCCGGCCTCGGTGTGCCCGGGCTCTCCACGGCCCGTCAAGGCCCGGCTCCAACGGCTTGTTTAGCTTGACACGTAATTACAGTGGAAATATTTGTGTATTTTGTATGTGTGCCACGGAACTGCGATGCATTCGTTGCCAAGGCTTCCCAGCTCGTGCTGCTGGTACCCCAGCCAGGGACTGTGATTAAAACGAGATGGTTTCATTTGGGCCAGCTTTGCAAGAAATCACTCCCAGAGATTTGTCACACACTGCCAAGTCCACTGCTGAGAGGGGAGCAGTAAGCAGTGTCGGCACACCACATAATAAAAACACTAAAGGAGTCTCTCTCTTTCTCTCTCTCTCTCTCTCTCTCTCTCTCTCTCTCTCTCTCTCTTTCTCTCTCTCTTTCTCTCTCTCTCTCTCTCTCTCTCTCACCCCCCCTCCACTTCTCATTCAATTAACTCCTCTCACAAACACCCTGCCACTGCTTGACACTGATACTCAATATCCAGATACAGGGAACATCCAGGAAGCTGGAGCTCTAAAAAACATGAATGAAAAGCAGGGCAAATGCTAAACCCTGCTAACCCTAGACCCTAGAGTCATAACCCTGCTAACCCTAGACCCTAGAGTCATAACCCTGCTAACCCTAGACCCTAGAGTCATAACCCTAGAGTCACAGTCCAGGGTTCAAAGACAGGTGCATCCATGTGGCCACAGTAGGGTAATAATAAATAAAATTATCATAAAATGGAGGGTTTCCTGAGATTGGAGTTCCAAGTTATTCCTGAGCCCTTAGCGCTGGAACACTGGAGTTAAGGACTCTAAACAACCCTAAAGATAGTGTTCTCTCTAATGGTGTTATTGTGGTCTTTGAGAATGACACTTCCTGATTGTTGGTTTAGCACTTCTAGACTGGGAGGAGCATAGTGGAGGCACAAGTTCAGAGAATTACCATGATCTAGTTCTCTCTGTGTGTTCATGTCAACATGCAGTATGTATAACATCAGCTTCACAAAAACATTTGTTTTAGTATAGAACATGTTGCTAAAGCACCAGAAAATTAGCCACAGGTTTTCCGTTCTATAATATAAGGAGCTCTTACTCAAAAGAATATGAATGTATGATGTTTTAAATTGTGTAATTAAAGACAGCACAAGAGGAATATGGAATATCATGTTTGCCGTCAGAGCCTTCACACACCTCCATCCCATCTCCACCCTCAACCCCAATCTCACAAGCTATGGATGGTCTCTTGTTAAAGCCGTAATATTGACTGCAAGCAACTGTGAGAGCTTCTGTCAATAAATTGTACCAAACTGTAATGCTCACACATAAACACAATAATAATAGTAATGAAATTAAAATCCAATTACATCGATATGAACCTAGTTCCTATAAACTTTGTGGATATTGTTTTACTCATTAAGCTGTCAAGGTGTGGTTTATTGGACAGTAACCATGTAGAGCCATGCTCTGAATGACTTAGATTTAGTCCCATCACTGAAGTTTTTGTAGTTTTTGGTCACCCACTATCAGCACTAGACTGTCAGTGCGGTGAATAATCTGCAGAAAAGTTCTGAAAACAACAAACCACACAATTGTTAGTATCATTGACAAGGAAATAAATACACAGAAACAATGTGTTTATAAGAGAGGCTGCGGTTCCATACCGTGTAGCCACGAACTGTGTATGTGACCTCTGTGTGCTGAGTGTTCAGGAATGCGCCCTGTCATATCCAGAGTCTCTTCTTCTCCCAGCACTGCGGATAGAGTGTCAGGCTGGAAATCCTCCGACAAATAAAACAAAGTGGGGCCACATTGATGCTCTGTCTTGTTTTATATGATGGCTTGAAATAAATGAACTTTAAATGGAACCTTGGCAAGAACGCGGGCTACGGATCGATCCCAGAGGGAAGTTGAAGTTTAAGGGCACAGCTTTACCCGAGCTAGGCTGTAACTGGAGTAATGAAATTGATTGGGCCCAGGGAGGGTGACAAGCCAGTAGAGTCAAGCCCTTGATGTAAGGAAACAGGAGTGGCATCTAATTGGGGTGTAATATAGGTCTTCAGAGGACATTAAGCATTCAAGAGGAGAGAACTGACAGACCCCCAGACTGACAGGCCCATCTCTCTCTTAAGGGGGTTTTCACCAGCAGATAAAAAAAATATATATATATATACCTTTTTGCTATTATTGATATTCAAATTAGGATATAACATTATACTGTCTCTACATTTTAAATATAATAAACAAGTTTAAATAACTGTGTATATCTTAACAAAAAAAATTTGCCTTAAATTGGTTTATAAATCACAATTTATAAATGTATATTTAACTTTGAGATTATATAAAATATTCCATATTTAACTTTGTCTTGTTAATTCATGGGAAAAATGGCAATTCACCTTCACAGTATCACAATAACCTCTAATGAAAAAAAAATTCTCCCCATATTGTCTCTTTAAGTACATCTGGAATAGTATCATCCCTTGGTATGGTACATCAGTAAGGCATCCGTCACCTGTGTAAAATAGCCTCATCCACAATGAGGGGAGGGGAAAAAAAGTTACGGTGCATTACAAGCACTTAGCGTAGTGATATCAAGGTTCACCTCTGATTTCCAATCTCAGGCCAGGCTGGGGGGCTGGGGGGGCATCATTAAAAAGCCATTACAAGTCCATATTTCAAATTCCATCCTCTCCCATGTTTCAAGGTGTTAAAAGCTCAATGTATATTTCCCCTATATTTAAGCAGGGGGACAGTAGAATGGCACAGGCGCCTCACTAGCACGCATTGACCTTGGCCTATCCAGCCTTCATTAGCTTTCAGACACTTATCACTCATAACTGGGTTTGTCCTCTCTACCATGCTGCCTCCTTCACTTCACTTAGGCTGGCAAATAATGGCTAGAATCCATTTGTCTGCCATTTCCAACAAGTGCGTGACATTAACGAATTATCTGCTTTTGTCTAAGTGTGGCTAAGGTGTCCTGGGAAGAATTCCTTCACTCCAGAGGCCAGGGTCAGCCTTTCAGAACCCCCTTTCTTCATTACAACCATTTTCTCTCTAACCTCTTTAAATATTCATTCCAATTTTCTTTGCGTGCTGATTTCTGTTTCTGAGAGCTATTGGGCATACACCTTTTTTTGCAAACACATACTTATTTAGTTATGATTTTTTAATGCCTTCCTTTGTGTTCTAACTATAGTTCTCTGGAAAAAAAAATACAATGATCTTAATTGCAAATGCTTCTCATATTTGCCTCTTGTTCTCTGTGTGAAATATTCACTTCTTATGAAAGTAATAACGCATGCTATTAATGAAGAAAAAAAAACCTTTGGTTACAACAAGCCTGTGCCAAACCACAGTGGTACCACTCAAGCCACATATTGAATCCCTACAGCTGCATGTTGAAAACCAAGGCCTAAATCGGACACACGAAGTGATGTAGTTCGAGTAGGATCATTCAAACACAGGTCTAGGTTTGCACGGAAAACAGAAAACCAGTATTTCCCTTCCCAACAGCAGGGGAACGGTGGAAGCAGAGGCAAACATCGTCCTACGTTGGTTTCCCAACCTCTTGAGACTGGAGCTTCACCTAAGAACATCCTGCTACCAGCTTCTGCTGCAAAACCAGAGCTTTTGTCCAATTCTGACAAAACAAGCCATAAATATTGCATTGCATGTAGTCAAATTCTAGTCATAATTATTTTATTTTGTAACATTAATAGAAGAACACTTGGGAGAGGCAGAGGGGACGGGAATTTGCAATTCATATTCATATTCCCTTGCATCATTACATTAAGAGCGTGTTCTGTCATTTTTGATTAATGCATCTTGTTTTCCTTAAAACAGGATTAAAATATGAAAACTGACAGAAATGAGGCCATTACAAAGAAATATCAATTTTTAATAATCTACTCAAGAAAGGGAAAATGAAGTGGCATACACAAAGGAGCTGCTCTGAAATTCAGCAATCAAGATTTTGCTACATTTACAATAAATGTTTTGGCAGCAGATATGGACCAGGCTTCAGAGTCTGAAGGCTCTTTTCTGCAACACAGACGCAATTAACATGAAAGGGTCTTGCACAGAGTGCATTCACATGTTGGAACAGGAATATAAAGTGTTATTGACTGCCTAAAAGATCATGCAGTGAAATGCAGTGTCATAAACATTTTACACAATTCATTCCAAAATTCAGCCGTTTCTGGTTATGATCACAAATGTCAAGCAATATTTATAATGACTTATAGTCATACATTCAATTGCAAATTTAACATTAAGTCTCGCTTTTTTCGGTTTAAAAAATTAGCTTTACATGCGAGATATATTCGAGGGGTACATGCGTAAGCCATAGCCTAGAGCTGACATAAGAAATGTTTTAACCTTGTGAAAACGAAGAGGGAGGGAAATGTTCCTCTGTTCACTCATCAAAGTTAATGGCTATATTTGGAACAAAGAGCATGTGTACTGGTATAAACTAGCCTTTCAATTCCACTATCACCCATTTAGCATGACCGAGGTGACTGTGAATTAAAAAGGTGGGCCTTTATGGGTGACCCTTCGGCACAAAAGGCTACATCCATAACTTACATGGACAGCCAAGCCATTAGCCAACACAGCTAGGCCAACTTTACATAATACACTCTATACTAATCACTAGGAACCAGAGTTACATAGATTATACATCATGACTTATCAGGTCATTTTTTAATCAAAATAGCACTGCTGAAAAAGCTCCAGAATGGTAACATTTTAGAGCAGAAGTAAAACTTTTGGATGAAGATTTAATTTGGAAGATTTGGATGAAGATTTCATTTGGAGGTGAAGGGAAACTATAGGCAAAAATGGTAAATTATTGAATTAGAATTACTAAAGCACTATCAGTTGTTCTATAAACACAAGTTGTTAATCATGCCAGTGGGATTAGGGTTCAAATCTCAGCAGTGCCACGTATGTCTATAGTGACTTTTGACCTCCGAGACAGGCAGCTCTGTCATGCTGGTACAGCCACTAAGATGAAGTCTGGAGACCTAGGGATTAATAAAACACTTATAAAGTTGTTATAATAAACATAACAAACAAATCCAACTTCATTTTTTATTAAGCCTGAAAGACAAATTGGCCTTTAGAATGGCATTCATTAAAGGTGATGCCAGACACTGGACAGCAAGAGAATGTAAGAAAGTCTGATTTGATTAACAGGAAGCACATGGGTTCTGAATGTTCATTGAGAGTCTCTCCAGTACTATCTAGATTTAGAATCAGCTGCTACTCTGATGATGGTGTGAAAGAGTGGATCTATGGCATTGAATCAACAAAAGCTGGAAAGCCTCCTTCGGCAGTATGAATGCAGACAGTACTCCTCCAATCTGTTTACAGTTTGGGAATGTGTTCATGTGCACCACGGTGCCTGTGTTCCAGATAGAAATGGTGATAAATGATGCACTACCACTTGCCAGCACTCAAAGATTCTTTTTAGAATCTAGTTTGCCTACAAATCTGAGTCTGCACCTCTTTTAGGTGGGAAATTATTTTCAAATGTGCTGACTGACAGGAAATCATAGTCAAATACCAAATCAAGCCAAGATGGCATGGAGTTATTCCAAACAAAAATGACGTAATGGTTGGTGTTCAGGAACACACTAGAAGTTGTACCATTTGGTATACCTGTGTGTGGCTGTGGGTACTTTACTCTACTCACTGTACCTTTTGGTATACCTGTGTGTAACTTTGGGTACTTTACACTACTTACTGTACCTTTTGGTATACCTGTGTGTGGCTTTGGGTACTTTACTCTACTTACTGTACCTTTTGGTATACCTGTGTGTAACTTTGGGTACTTTACTCTACTCACTGTACCTTTTGGTATACCTGTGTGTGGCTTTGGGTACTTTACACTACTTACTGCATCCTCACTCCATATTGGACAAAGTCATTAAGTGTTTTTAGGAATAACAAGCTTTGTGGACCAACAGAACTGACTGTACATTTATTAAAATATATAACATTCTAGTGCGCTGTAATAACATTTAAATGTTATAAATTCTAAATACATTCTAAATACTACAGTGACTTTCATTAATTGGTCCATGTACAGAACCGAACAGTTTGAAAACCACTGATAACATATATTAAGCCCTTAACCTCCTTTCAGTCCACGAATATCCAACAGGAAAGGCAAATGTTCTCATTCCCGAAATGTGGGGGGGGGGGGGGGGGGGGGGGGGGGGGGGGGGGGGGGGGGGGGGGGGGGGGGGGGGGGGGG
>JAOYMR010000022.1:2409507-2438550 GCA_025802075.1 Tenebrosternarchus preto
CAAACAAGCAGCCTGCCTCCCAGCTACTATGCCACATCCACTCAAATCACATCCTCGTACAAGAGACACAAATGGAAAATGGCCTTTTGCCACTCAAGATCCTTGGACTTCCCTTAGTTCCATATGGAAGAAATCCACAAAGTTTTCTATCTGGCATTCTGACAGCCAACTGTGATGTCAAGGATGTCGGGTGTGCTTTGAGATAAAAGACGTAGATGTGAACTTCCTATTTTTTTCGAGCACTTTGAAAAAAAAAAAAAACAGCCTACATGCAAAAGGTGGGTAAAAACAGGATGGTGGTTTAGAAGAGTTCAAGAGTTTTAGCAATCAGAACTCAAAAATAGGTGCTTAAATGCATCACTGTTATGGCTTGTATATACACTCAGAAACAGACAGAACTGACCAGATAATGTGAGCCGGAAGAAGACGCATGATCCAGTGTTTCCTTTGTTGTTGGCCAGGAAAAGGGAAGGTTATTGTGCACCAGCCCAAGAGTAAATAATCCTGCGTTTCCATGGCAAAGTCACAAACACACCCTGCTGAAAACAAAGGACGAAAAGACAATTAATCTAACGATTGTCAAATGTGTTTATTTTTCAAAGTGTTTTTGAGGGAAATTCAGTTTCAGAACAAAAGAGGATGCACATTTTCCATGCGCGCTGGGAAATCACATTTTTTTCCTCAGGGTCTTTTTCGACCACGTGTATTTTCCTTTGCCGATCCCTGCTGGCTGTGTATTTTTTGCCACTGTGTTAGGAAGTGGCTTCACTGCTTCAGGGCTCTGTATGCATCAGCTTTCCAGACATTCAGGACCCCCTTGAACGGTCGTAGATTAAAAGATGCACAAAGATGGGCATGCGGGTGAAATCACAAAGTTCCAGTGCACTGTGGCTGACGCTGATCCAGGGTCGACCTGCGGATCCGCCACACGGTCATCTCAGGCCCGCGGAGGAGAGTTAGCAGTTTGGTGAAAGCGAGGCTGCCTAACGCATGAGCGCGAGCGACCCCCCCACCCCCACCCCGCCCCCCAGTCCACCGGCTCCCTTCCCGCACAGTTTACGTGGCTTTTGGAAGACAGGACGCAAACGTTCAGAAGTAGTATTTTATCTTGGCGGCCTGCACTGTTTTCTTTGCGTTTCCCTTAAGCCCCAGGGATAAAAGCGCAGTGCGGGCGCATGCTGGCTCTGATTAACATCTAATTGTTAACATTTGCCCTTATTATCAGCCCGGTGCCTAACGCAGAGCAGTTCGAGCTTCGCCAGCACTGGAGAAGAGCTGCGAGAGATTAATCCTGCTACGGGTGCATTACAGAAGTACTAGTTAGCACCAAGGTGGCATGAGAGGAGCCCCTGCCGCCGCCAACAACAACAATAACAACTAACAAACAGGAACTGATGGCAAGGGTTTATTATCTGCTTTAATTGCTCGTCATCTGGAGGATCTGACAGTTGTGGTTAATGAGAGAGAGAAGAGGCACATTGTGCAGAAAGCTTCACAGCAAAGAAGTGGCACTGGGGTGGAGCGGAGGGGCTGAGGCTATTGAGACCCAGCTCATTCCTGTCTGTCAGTAGCCACAAACGTAAGACCACTTCTCTGTTAATCAGAATATTAGACAGAAAAGTTGCATCTTGATGGAACTCTTCATGTGTTTTGGTAAGCTGGATGTCATTCATACACCCACATGCATGCATGCACGTGCACACACACACACACACGTGTGCGCACACACACAGATGCACATGCATGCTCGCCCACACGCCCACACACACACACACACACACACACACACACAAAGGAATTGTGCTCTGGGTGTAATCAGATGGTGAACACACACAGGATATCACAGAAACTGACCCCCTTTCCTAATCTCTCATCTGGACTGCAGGTTTGGAGAGGGTCCAAGAAGGGACCTCCCAGACATTGTGCAATGTCACGTGCACAATAGGCTTGGTTCACATAACACATAAGGACCAGGCCTAAAATAAGGCAGGAGTAGTTCTAGTTTACCACATATAAAGAACAACTGCTACATCAGTCAAGAAAGCTGGACTTCAGCTCTCAAGAGCAGAGAGGTTGGTGCAGAAGTGTGCCGTTCTGACATATTTCATAAGGGCATTTAGTTTCTAATTTTCAGAATTAATCTACATGATAGTTACTATATATACAGTAACTGTCATGTAGATTAATTCTGAAAATTAAAAACTGAAACTGACACATGGAAAAAATTAACTCCAAATCTGCTGCCTGTCAGCAAACGCATCTAGTGGTAAAACTACAGTAAGCAGGAAGGAAAGAGGTGATTAATGGGCAAGTGTGTCATCTCTCACATTTGGATAACTTCTCCACAACAAATAAGCCTAATACAGAATGCATGAAGATCGATGTTTCATTCACATTCCATGGTTTGTACTTCACTTTAAATGTGTTTCAAATTGTAAATAAAGTTTTCTAAAAAAAAAAAAAAAAAAGTACCATTTATTTAACAAGTAATCAAACATTCAACCTGACAGAAGGCACATCTTCACATCCACCCAACATCACATCCACACAACACAGGCTATGCTTAGCTGTATGGAGATGTGGCCCAACCCTTCTGATCAGGGCTGACTGAGAGCTGCCTCGCCTCTACAGCTGCCTCTACAGCTGCCTCCACAGCTGCCTCTACATCCCGTCTGTCTGGCATAGTATCACAAGGTAGCACTCTTCCCTGAGCGCAGCGGCCAGCTCCACGTCCACGCGAGAGAATGAGGTGACCATCTTCGTAGACAGGAGTGCTGAGTGTCCACTTTCCAGACTCCTGCATGGCTCAGGAAAAAATATGGTACACTGGGGAGAATATAAATAATACAATAAAAACGGTTCATCTTGGAGGTGTGGATGAGTGGCCAAATTGAGAAGTGGAAGAGATCTATGTGGAGTTGCTTCAGTGTTTCTCCCTTCAGACCCTCGTTGAACACGTGCCTTGTGCTACTGCAGTAAACGTGCGCAAAAAAAGCCTCATCATCCCTCATTCATCAAGAACGGCGAGATGGCAACCCCCCCCCACAAAACAACAACAAATTAAGCTCATTCACAGATTTGTCATAAAGTTCTTTGGGCACTGGTCAAACATGCCATTTTCCTGCCTGCACCCCACTGCTCCAGCCATGCTGGTACACATGGGAGCGATTAGTGCGCATGAGTGTTGGCGAGGGTCCCTAGCAACCAGCTGCATCTGTTTTTGTTTACCTTCACGCTCCTTTCCGATAATGCCACGAGCACATCTGCTACTGTGCAACGTAACCGTGGTTACATGCATGGTTGACCCATGATTCCGTAATTACCCGGCAAGTGAGATGAAGAGGCAGAGTGGAACCGCGAAGGGCCAGCGGGCTGCCCCTCTTCCGCCCCCTCGGCCCCGGGAGCACCCGCTCGGCACCGTAGACCCAGAACACCACAGAAGTGAAAATCTCTGACTTGGCCCTCTCAACTTTGCAGCCTTGTACATTAAGAAAAACAGCTAAGTTTTATCTAGGTTTATCTAAGGTTATCTAGGTTTCTCATCTCTTCAGAGAAACGAATGAACGAGTACAATAGATGTGCGAGTCTTTTAAAAGCTGGGCTCACGTTCACAAAGCATGAACAATTTTACAGCCAACACAACGGCCTGTATTTTGATTAACCTAGATGAGCTTTCTGGGAGTAAGTTAGAAAAGTATCACGAAAAATATCACCAAAAGCAGCACGGCATTATCAAAATCAGCCACAGAGTCTTTGTACCACGTTGAATACTTCCCATATGTGCAAGCCATATGATAAAGAAAGGGAGGAAAAACATGAAAGGGTTTTTTAAACTTAACAGATAGTGACAGTTAATAGCCTACACAGAAAATATAATGGCTTGGAGAAGCCACATGAAAGGCTAGGGATATTGGTGTACTTTGTGGTGCTATTGTGTTTCCTGTTCACAAGTTCATGTACCAGATGCCAAACAAAAGCACAAGGCCAGCCTCCCTTCATCTCTCTGGGTTAGATTTATTATACACTGGTCTTATTGTCAATTATTTATGTCCAGGCCTGGATTTGACAAATATGCTAAAATGTCCATATTTTATCATTTACATCAATTAATGCAATCCCTGTCCAAATGGAGCTTTGGTTACAAAACACTAAATTACGATGAACAAGTATAGTCAATTTGTCATCAACAAAATGAAAGTCTATTTACTGTGAAATTCAATTGTATGCATGGTGTTCTTCACCCCCAAATGTTCAGAATTTTAAAAGAATATCTTGACTGTGTTGCATTAAAACAGCCTCTGCCCTTTCAACAATCTAATTGAATGCAGTCAAGCATGGAAAATTGTGCAGTAAAGCCAAATTAGCCAACCACCCATCTGAGGTTCAAGTCAAGTTGCTTCACAACTGAATCTTAGTACATATGTGTACATCAGTGAGTATTGTTTATGCTTACATGCTCAGAATGAAAAATGTTCTCTTTGCGTAATCAAACATGACCAAAACATACCGGGAAGTTATAGTTCACTTTGATAGTTCAATAATATGGACTATCACTATGGACTGAAACGTGTATTGAGGGGTCGACAAAGTGCAAACAATGGCGCCATCTACTGGCCCAACAATTGTATCTACGCTGAAATAAAAAAATTTTACGCACCAGAATATCAAACCAGAAATAAATAAAAAAAAAAAAACACATATTCAAAGACTGTGCGCCACGTTTTTTCAATTTCAAGCAAAAACATGTCCTTTCTTGGCTTTGACCTTGTTTGACCTGCAGAGCAATAACACTGTGACAGAACTAAATTTGTTTAGTCAAATATCAAAGATGTGCAACTGGCAACCGACAAGCTGTCCTCCCTAAATACATATTTTCATATAAACCTTGCAGGGTAACACTGTGTTTCTTACTTAGATCATTCAAATTTTGTAACAAACTTAAGTGTCATTATTACTACTGTTGTTGCTTTTGTTATTATTATTGTTGTTGTTGATGATGATGATAATTGAACTGTTATTAGCATCAGTAACAGTATGTAAATAAATGAATTAATTGAGTAAGTTCACCAAAAGTGAAAAGTATCAGCATGTGGGAAATCAAATACATGATTTGCAAGAAACATTTGCAAGAAACATTGCACACAGCTGAGCAACATCTCCCACTCAGAAGCAGCAGGGCGACAGAAGACCAAGCCTTTTCCCTGGCTGCGTCATCAGAGACACGTGCGCACAGCTTTGCATGTGTCCATTATTCAAATTTGCAGATGGGAGCTGAGTAACACGTCTGAGTTTGCACTACTTCTGTAACTAGAAAAAACACACAGCATGTAGCACGTATTTCAGTGGTTGTGGGAGTCACTAAAAAAGTAAAATGCTGCACCACTTCAAAGGGTTTTGTGGCAGGAGTAGCATGACTCCAGATAGCAGTTGCCATGACGTTGTATGACTCTGTGTTCTGTCAGGATCAGCGATAGCGATGCAGTGGCAATCTCAGTCACACTGTTCTCTTTGGCAACACAGATTGTCTCACAGCACAGAAACACAGGGCACATTCATCCAGAGGAGGCCTACAACTACATTATTACACATATAGATTGTCCCATAGTTACAGTCATCACAGTTCAGCAGTTCTGTGTAGTGTGAGGGGTCTATTTATAGGACAGAGTCCCACTGGACGGGAGACTGCTGTTTTGTCCAGCTGAGGGAAAGCATGCTGAGGTTGTGTCCTGTGCCCATGCTTTCTGTTCCATGTGTATGGCATCAGCGCCAGCTCTGTCCCCAGGGCTCTGAATGGCTCTGCATGTCTGATCAGTCCCTGCTGAGTGTATCATACTATCAGGTTAAAGAGGAAGAGCCGTGGGTGTCCTGGAAGGAAATGGATGGGTTTCTGGGTGGTAGGTTGAGTTTTTGGAATTAGTCTCCTTTAGTTCCAACGGTGATAAACTAGTGTTCTGTAAATGCAGTAGTGCTGTCACAAGGTTCCACTTGACTAACGTATCGGCTTTGCCATGGTGAGAAGGAGTTGCGCTGGAATGTCTAGTTTTGCTAATGTGACTGTCTGCGGCTGTACTGACTCTGTACTGACTGTATTGACTCTGTACTGGCTCTGTACTGAGTCTGTACTGAGTCTGTACTGACTTTGTATTGACTCTGTATTGACTCTGTACTGACTCTGTACTGACTGTACTGACTTTGTAGGCTGCGGTCGAATAAAATGGTCCAGCTGATGTGATTGAGGGGGTTTCACTGGTGTTCAGTGAAGAATCATGTAAACTAGGTAAGGGTGCCACATCTGAAACCACATTTGCTTCTTTGCTAACATATGAGGACGTAGTTGGTGCAAAGTGAGTACGACCATGAGCGTTTCGATAGCCTGTGCTGAAGGCTGCCCAGGCCCGAGAAGGTGTGTTTACCATCTCTGTAGCCCGCTCATTTGACTTACCCCTGTTTGTTAACAAGGGGTCGGTACTGTTTAGCACTTGAACAGTGACAGTTTCCAGTGAACTGCTGCTCTGTGGAAATACTGATGGCACTCTGAGCTCCTGAGTAGCTGGAAACACTTGCATAGGTTTAAATGTCTCGCTAAATACTTCTTCTGTTGTCCGAGATAACAGCTGGGGGGCCTTGCTGGAAGCCTCGGCAGAGAGCAGCGGGTGTTCTGTTCCGTCAGCTTGCAGGGGGGTGGTGACTGAGGTCATGCGTTCCTCTGTAAATGTCACATGAGGTTTAGGTGTCACTGAAGGAGAAGATTCTGTCACCAGTGAAGGAGTGAAAGTGTCTGAAACAAACACAGACCAACAGTACTGGCTCATCGTCAACGGTATAATCACACTTTGTAGCAGTATTATGCAACTTGACTAACTGCAGCACGTACATACCTAAACAGGGTGACATGTTCTCCATAGTCCAGAACATTTTGTTATTTGTCTCTTTAAAAGTGAGCATAACATCTATTCTGAAGAAAGTCTGCTGGACATCATTACGGTCTTTATCAGCACATTTCTGAAACAGAATACAAAGATAGTAGCTCTAAAACACAAAAAAGAAGGCAATGAAAATGATTTGATAAATGGCATATTTGTTCACCTTTGTCTTTTGAATCAGGGCAGTTGGTATGATGAGTTTCACGAAGCCACTGTTCTCAGACCAGGTAAATGCACTCGTCTGGTTTACAGACACACTGCGGACAGACAGTGTCTCGTTCTCATAGCCTCCCCTCTTGGTCAAACCCATGCGGCGTTTGTATATGTGCAGTATTGTGTTCTCAGATGAATACTGAGTCTCTAAATCAGGTAAACACCCACACAAATCCTTTAGATGTAGAAAGACACACAGGGTAACACAGAGGGTAAGTTTAATGAAGAAATCTGTACCCACCTCTTGGACAGGTAGCTTCCATGCTAAAAGCATAATTTCCACTGACCAGCTTGAGAGGTAAGAAGTGCCCCTCAGTCTGAAGAACCTAAAAAACATAGCATTAAAAAAAAACATGACTATAAAAATGACTGATACCTTTACTATGAGGTCATGCTTAAAATATGCTATGTAGCATAATGTCCACAAGATGGCAGACCACATAAGCTCTGCTAAAAGTAATCACCCTCAAGTTTCGTTTTTAATTAAATTTCATTAAATCTTCCCATCATCAGAAAAAAATAAAAATAAAAAATCATTTTGAGATGTACATAAATATTCAAATATAAGGTTAATCGCTCTATTTTAGCTCACCTGCACAGGGCTAAGGATTGTGTTCCTTCTGACTTGAACAGTAATGTGTGGTTTATGAATGCCAGTGTATACTTGAATGAGACTGGCATCTTCTAATGCCACCACCAGGCTGCCTCTTAAAGCAAGAGACCAGCTGAGCTAGGAAGGAAGTTAACATTATGAAAACAACCTAACTGCTTTAATGAAGAACTCTCATAAAAATATGACCATGTTCATCTGCCTCAGTGTGTTAATTCACTGTCAACTATCCAAGTAGTACATATGAGACCAGTTGTATTTGCTCATAGAGTATGTGATCCATTTGAGATGAAAGTTACCTCATTGTTCCAGTTGTCCACTGGTATCTGTCTGGTAACCTTTGACAACGTAACATCGTGTGATTAAAAGTTAAAAAGGTTTGGCTATAAGAAACAAATATCCACTGGGTTTTGTGACAGCAGTATCTTTGATGCTCTACCTGAATGAAGTCAGGGTCACATTGAATATATTCACTGTTGGCTGCTCCTGCCGCTATGGGACACTTCATTACATAACTGCGCGGCCTGCCCCCAAAACGGCTTATTCTCTTCAGCAAGTTCAGCGCTATCACGTAATGGCCATGCTAGGAAGGAAGCAGGCCAGATACACATCTCAACTTATTCTGTCATGTGTAGACTGTCATGTGTAGACTGTCATGTGTAGCGAACAGCCTGAACAAGCACCATGACACAGTTAAACGTTAAAGACTGTAACGTCCTGCAGTCCAGGAATGCCTCACTCTTTACCTCCAACTGCACAAAGCATCCACTGTACATGACTCTGAAGATGTAGTTCCTGTCAGGATCCTTATACAGGCCAAACCCACATGCAGAGAGCTGATGGTTTAAGCTGTCCAGGGATGCAAGGCTGACTAGAAAAGAGGTTGGAAATGAGAGGTTTGTTGAAAGAATACTATTCGAAAGTGCAGTCATTTTCAATCCATGACTCCATTGTGAATCATGTTGGGAACATTTCTGCATGACACAGCTCACCTTGAATCCTCAGCAATGCAGACAACCAGAGCCTCAAACCTTCAATTCTCATTCTGTGAATCCATAGTTCCATGTATTCAGAGAAGCATTCCACGTCACCCTCTACAATAAAAAAAAGACAGAAAGAACACTTTTTGTTGAACATTTTTTATTCATTCTCATCCATCTTCTTTCAGTTTAGTTCTAGATGCAAACCCACTGTAAGAGGTGAAAGCCCACATCTAAATCTTCAATCGTGTATAAAACCTTCCAACATACCTTTGCCAAAGACTGGTTACAAGGTATTGTCAAGCACTCCAATGTATATCAGATAACAGCAGGAGGAAATAGGGACCCTGACACCACCATGCTGTGAGACAGACCTCTACAATACTCAGGAACGTCTATAGCAGATGCACCCTGCAGCTAAATTAATCTGAATATTTATAGACTTTTCTTGGAGAATTACCTGTGGTGCTTGCAGGTGGGCTGTCAATCCAGTCTTGATTCTGAACCAATAAACCATTTCCACATATGGGCAAGTATAAATAACTACGTAAGGAAACAGAAGTAGGGAACATTTGAAACACATAAACATATAATCTGGCATGCCTCTTGTTTACTTTGTAACACATGAACAAAAGTTTGTTGTTGTTTTTTCTGTGTGGAAAAACTGCAAAAGAATAGCATACTTACATGAAAAATGGGAAAATTCTCAGGTGCATCGACCCCATGATTGCCAAGCCAATGGTACTGGTAGCTGAGCTCACAGTATTTATAAACTGAAGCGTCACCTGTGTTTGCCTACTACAAAATAACAGCTCAGTGCAAGGGGCATCATAAATGTAGATCACAGGCTGGGCTACAGAGAGCCTGGGCAGTAAGGAAGAAGTTTGTTGTTGGTTTTGTAGGTTTTTATTTATTTATTTATTTATTTATGTTCCACATCTTATTGTGTTCATTTTGCTCAAGGCCTTTCATGTTGAAAGCTACTGTCTAATTTATTTATTTGCCTTTATTTAACCAGGTTAGTCCCTTGAGATACAAGATCTCTTTTACAAGGGAGACCTGGCCAAGACAGACCGAGCAGCAGCACAAATTACAACATTTCAAAGTACATTCCAAAATTTCAAACAATCTCACATAAAATCAATTAAAACACACACACACAGATGATCTGGACCCGACTGCTCTTATCAGTCTTAAATCTGCTCAAAGAAACAGTGTCTAATAAGTAGACAGATTAAATGTTACATTTATTAGTTACAAGACAACAGTTTTAATACAAATATTTTATTTAAAAGTAACTTTCAAGATACCCAAGGTCACTGTACAGAGATAAATAATCTAATAACAGTAACACAAAGGCATAACACAGCAAAATAAATACCAACGAAATCGAACAAATTAAAATATTGGAACACATTTTAAAATATAGAAGATATGAATGCGAAGTTTTCAGCTGCTTTTTAAAAGTCAAGAGCGAGGCATACGCACGAAGATGCGCATGAATGATGTTCTAGAGTTTAGGACCTTTTCACCCATTTAGAAAGGGCAAGTTGAAGTAAATTAGCGTCGGAAGACCAAAGTGATCGTGCAGACGAATATGAGTGAAGTAAATCGGAAAGATAAACTGGTGCCTGGCCACGCAAGGCCTTAAATGCCAGTGAAAGAAACTTATACTGAAAACGATACTGCACAGGTAGTCAATGAAGGCGTTTGAGTGTGAGAGTTATATAATCCCTTGATCTAGTAGTTTCTGTTTGTTGAATGAATAATGGTGTAAATATAAATGATGAATTCTTGTTCACAAAATTAGATGTGTTAGGATCGGTGGTCTGATCAGTGTGCCCCCATCCCCAAACTGAAATGAAACGTACTCCACTGGATGGAGTAGGTTACTACAAAGAGAAGACTAAAATTTATTGAAAGTATTAATTAATCCCATTATTAATAAAAAAAAAGTGAAAACCTTCCTTAAATTAGCCATATAGCTCAACAAAGGTAAATCTGTCTTAAACCGTTTGCAATGAGTATATTTTGGAATAAGTATATATTATATTGCAATCAGTATATAATGTCATAAGCACGCTGCATTCAAATTTGTAAGATCTGAACTAAACAGCAATAACTGCAGACTAACGTGCTACAAATAACATCGTCTGCTTTTAGCAGCACAATAAAACGAGAACAGTTTTGTTTTTTAAACTTAAGTCTACAAGTTGTAGTTAAATATATAAAGCAATCCACCACAGGCTTCCAAAAGAACGGGTCCACCATATCACCGGTTGTAATACCGCTTATATCCATGCTTACATATGATAGGACAACAGAATTTCGTCCACACCACTATCACACCGTAAGACGGGCATCTGTTTCATAACATTTTCAGATTCTTGAAATGTTCAAAGTAATTCCCGAAACATCTTTCGCATTTCGGTATTAAAATTACAAACGTAAACGCATGTGTCTTCCAAAATTGCACAGATGGATCTTTGTAGTGAAATTTAAGCAAAACAATGTGTCCACCCCTACATCACACCGGCAATGAGACGTTCCGAATGATGATGTAATTGGGTCGATGAAACCGTAAGGGTGGCCATTTTGATAGAAGTTTGAGGTTAGAAAAACAGTCAGGCGTATTTGTTGTGTTTTTTATATTTTAGCATAAAACGTTGCTTCAGAAAGCATCAGTGTGATTATTTATCTACCGAACTTTAGCCATCGGAATACTTGACGTGGAAACGTTGAAAACAAGGTAGACGCATCCAAAAGCGCGAAAACCTTCCTGCCATTCATTTTGCAAGCGTGGTCGTTATTAATTAGCAGTAGAGCTATCTGGCTAGCAAAGCTTATGGCCTTCAGTATTCTTCATGGACGGTAGCAGAATACTTTT
The DNA here is from genome assembly GCA_025802075.1 of Tenebrosternarchus preto. Lineage (NCBI taxonomy): Eukaryota > Metazoa > Chordata > Actinopteri > Gymnotiformes > Apteronotidae > Tenebrosternarchus > Tenebrosternarchus preto. Next base: position 2,421,121 of record JAOYMR010000022.1, read on the forward strand.
ATGTAGTATAAACGTACATCCCCCCCAGTGAAAATAGATCGTGAGCAGTTGTTGTCTTGGTAGTTAAAATATTAGCCTGTGCACCGTTGGTATTTTCGGTTTAAGTAAGCGCACACTTTGCTACGTCTTTCCACAAAGCTAGCTACTAGCTAGCTAACTAAATTATTTAGCGAGCGTAGTGGCTAACAGTAGCTAGCACTAGGCGAACAACCTTAGGACATTTAGTACTAGCTAGCTACCCCGGCAAATTTTATATCAAAACATGGAAACGTGTTACATTCGTGTGGCTGAAGATGAAAACGAGGAACCGATGGAAATTCCGTCGGAGGAGGATGGTACTGTCTTGCTGTCGAGTGTAGCAGCACAGTTTCCTGGCGCCTGCGGCCTACGTTACCGGAGCCCGGTTTCACAATGCATGCGAGGTGTCCGCTTAGTTGAGGGCGTGCTGCACGCACCGGACTCGGACTGGGGCAATTTGGTTTACGTCGTCAATTATCCAAAAGGTAATTACTGCACAATACATTCGAAGTAAATAGTTGTTCAATCTGAGTATGCATCGATATTGTTGGCTATAATGTCGACGGTATTGTGTTGTATAAGTAACATGGCTACTAAAGCTGATTTGAAATGCATTAAACTTGAAAATTTATTTTTTCAGATAACAAAAGAAAGATGGATGAAATGGATGCTGCCTCTGCTGTGAAGATTAAGAGGGGCATCCAGAAAACATCGGATTTGATTGTTCTTGGGTTACCATGGAAAACAACAGAGCAAGACCTGAAAGACTATTTCAGCACTTTTGGAGAAGTGATAATGGTGCAGGTCAGTGATGCCCAGACACTTTAACAACCAGGTTCCAGTCTTGGACTACAGCACAGCAGGGTCCTGAATTAACCCGCTTAGTTTTAACTAATCATGACTACCAAAGCCTTGATTTGAGTGTGAGCATTGAAGACACTGAAATTTAGTGTGCTGTCCCTCTTGTATACATATGCTTTGTGCTAAATGTTGCCTCTTTCCTCATCAGGTTAAGAGAGATGTAAAAACGGGAAATTCCAAAGGATTTGGCTTTGTAAGATTTACAGATTATGAGACACAAATTAAAGTCATGTCCCAGCGGCATATGATTGACGGGCGATGGTGCGACTGCAAGCTCCCCAATTCAAAGGTATGATCTGTCAGTGTAACCACTGAAGTAAATGTTATTGATAAACATGAAACACATCTTCCAAATAAGTTTAGTTTCCAACATATAATGTAGCCAAAAATATGTAAACATTGTTTGCTGGTGTTGTGAGCATTGCATGAGTAGACCTTGTTTTCTATTAATTGATCTAGTATTTCCTGGAACAGGCTGGACCAGATGAGCCTATGAGGAGCAGGAAAGTGTTTGTGGGTCGCTGTACAGAGGACATGACTGTAGATGACCTCAGGCAGTTCTTTATGCAGTACGGTGAAGTCACCGACGTCTTCATACCCAAACCTTTTCGCGCTTTCGCCTTTGTCACTTTTGCGGATGACCAGGTTGGTTACTGGCAGTTTGACCAGGAGTTTGTGCACCTTTTGCTTGCCTGACTTGTTGTAACTGCTGTAATTGTTGTTGTCGCACCCACCCCTCCACCCCCTCCCCTCCCTCCCCCCCCAGGTTGCGCAGTCCTTGTGTGGTGAGGACCTGATCATTAAGGGCACCAGCGTGCACATCTCCAACGCAGAGCCTAAGCACAATAATAGTAGGCAAATGATGGATCGTGGTCGTTTTGGGGGGTTTGGGCAGGGCTTTGGTAGTAGCCGCAGTACTAGCAGCAGTGTGAATTTTGGCGCTCTTAGCCTCAACCCAGCTATGATGGCTGCTGCCCAGGCGGCTCTCCAGAGCAGCTGGGGGATGATGGGCATGCTAGCCAGTCAGCAGGGTCAGACGGCCGCCTCTGGCACCACTGCAGCAGGCCAGACCAGTGGTAGTAGAGATCAGGGTCAGAGCTATAGCACAAGCGGGAACAACTACAGTACCACCAACTCAGCCAGTCTCGGGTGGGGGGCGGGCAGTAATTCGGCCTCAAGCAGTGGGTTCAACTCGGGCTTTGGCTCCAGTATGGAGACCAAATCCAGTTGGGGAATGTAGAGGGTTGCTTTTGTTTCTCTTGTGTGGTAAGTATTTTGAGAAGTTTATAGACAGAACCTACGTTTCTTAGATTTAGAAGATTTGCTTTTCATTTTTGTTTTAAACAAAAGAATAATAATAATTTGAAGGTTGTACATTAAACTAGTTCTCAAATGTGAGGTGGGGGAAATCATGAGTGGTATGAACAATAAGAAAATGTGATTTTTGTTTTTGATTACTTTAACTTGATTACTTATGTTATGAATACTAAGAACTGAAATGTTGAGCATCGTAATGTTTCAGTGCCCTCTCATTTGTGTTTAGAGATACTTTGCTTTGAACCTGGTTTTGAGTTGTAGTGTGTGGACTTGTTGAAGTGTTTTTGTTTGAAGTTTATGGTCAAGCCTTCATAAATTTCTTCTACAGTTCACCACCTCTTTTCCAATTTCCCGGGAAGAAGCCCTTCGTTGGCCGCAATGTTCGAGCGATCTCAGTATCAGTACCCTTCTTCCCATGTGTAAATGCTTTGCCATCAAAGAACACAGCTTCACTCTGCATTTACTGTGTTAGACGGTGGGTGTTGTCTTTTTCTCCCCTTTTTCATGGATGAATCTGTCCAATGTGAATGGCTTTGAGAACGAGTGAGGTGATCGATTGATGGTGGGCCTCGAGTGCGAGACTGAATGAGCGAACGGACTGAGAGAACGTGAACGCAAGTGTGAACGCAAGAGCTGATTGTGCGATGAAAACAAGATGACTGCAAGATGTGAGAAGAACCTGTGTGAGCGAGTGTGAGCAACAGCCACGTGTTTCTGTAGCGCCACCAAGTGGACATTGATTGCATCCTTGTTCCCCTTTTGATCTCCTTTCATCATTTTTCCTCATTAAATCAAGCTAATTTAGTTACTGCAAAATATATACACATATATGTATGTAGTGTAATGTCTAGATAAAAATCTAAATATTTGTATACCTGCTATACTATCTGTTGTGAATGCTTGTATGGTGTGTGTGTTCTATCTTCACCCTGTTACTGATCTCCACGTGTGAACATGGGGAGTGGGGGTGTGTGGCGGTGTTCGTGAGCTCTGAGTGACTCGAGGGCTGTTGTGGCAGTGGGAGTTGAAGAATCCCTGTAGAGACTTTGCGTTTGTTAAGTGTGTTGAATGCTTTTTATATGTTTTGTGAATCAAAGGGAACTCTCAAATAAAGCTAATTTGACTAGGTATTTGACAGTGGCGTATTTTTGATTGCTACAAAAATTAATTGAATTGCAAAAACTTATTTAATTCGCATGTATAGGGACCTTGGACTCGGCTGGCCCAGGTTTACATCAGAACCCAGAGTGAAGTCATTATTGGGGAAGCTGAAGACTGGAGTTGTAGTGTTGGCGGCCCCAACACAGTTCAACTGTGGAGCTGTTGCTGAATGCCTCCTTCACTTCACTGTAACAGGATCCCTGGAATCCCTATTGAAATTTAAACGGACAATTCCAAATTGGCTGGAACACATGCCTAAAGAAACCCAATCCAAAATTAAGGGCAATTTTTCTTTTGTTTATTTTTTTTATGGATCATTGCCCAAACCCCTTGGTCCCATTTCAAATGAATACCTGGTTGAAAACTCATTTATGCTATTTTTTTTTTTTTTTTTTTTTTTTTATAGACACATTGTTCAATGCCAGACTAATTTCTCTTGCTATCATTTATTTTGTTTGGGGTTTTTTTTTGTTTGTTTGTTTGGTTGTTTTTTTAAGCTGTCAAATTGCAGGCCTAGCAATTGTAATTTTAAGTGGTCAGATTTCACTTAAAGTGAAAGGCCTTTTTTTTATAAACAGTAGCTTATTCATTTCTGTCATAGGTGAACTGTATAGATCATAAGGGTTTTGTGACATGTTTGGGCTCTGCTGGGGGCTAAGTAGTAAATGACTTGCATCTCTGGTAATACCCAATAAACAGGCCCATAGGAATCATATCACTGTGTTTTAAATCCTATCCATAAGTTCCATTTTAGTCACATGAAGTGTATAATAAACATTTAATTTTGCAATCAAATGTTATTTTTACCTGTAGACTTGTTGGTTGTAAGGTTTACATTTGGTTGTCCAGTTAGGCAGGTGAGAACCAAAGTACCAGGTTAAGGTACTTGACTAGTAATCAGAAGGTTGCTGGTTCGTGCCCCACCTCTGCAAAGTTGTCATTGTAGGGTCCTTGAACAAGGCCCTTAACCCTCATTTGCTCAAATTGTATCCGGTCACAATTGTACGTCGCTTTGGATAAAAGCGTCAGCCAAATTCCATGAATGTAAATGTAAGAAGTTTTACGGATTTCAGTAATGTTTAAGGTATACCTTTGATGAACTGAATTAGCTGGTATTAACCTGTGTGACATGACTATATGATCAGTAGCAGTGTTCTCTGGGTTTCCTCTTAAGTGGTTCCGAATGAAAACATGAATTGTAGGCATCAAAAAATTAAAACAGTCTTCAAAGGGCTACTTGAAAAGTTTAATATAGAAGTCCACTCAGCCAGGTTTTGAGTTTGTAATCAGTAGTACTGGTTCACCATGCAGCCAGGTTTTGAGTTTGTAATCAGTAGTACTGGTTCACCATGCAGCCAGGTTTTGAGTTTGTAATCAGTACTGGTAAGGTTAATATTGCTAACAAAACAAAGTTGTCCCTAGTTAGTGACACACACATGTTCCAAAGCACTCCTGAAACATGATTATAAAACTCTCCCAAATTATTTTACAGTGCTATTGCAATGGGATGATGATGGTTTTATTGTATAATTGTATTGCAGTATGATATACAAATAATTTTGGCGTTGGTCCTTTAAGCACAAGAGCCAGTTACAATTTTTTGTAGTGTGTTATTTCTTTTCATGGGTGACTAATTGCTTTTAAAAATCATTTTAACATGCAAAATATGAGAACACTAAGCAAACATAATCAATGGTGTGTATATATATATATATATATATATATATATATATATATATATACACAACACACATTTTAGAAGTGTATACTCAAAACATTTCTTAGACAACCACCCCAGGAAGGCTTAGGCATTCATTACATGTTTATTATATTCAGGGCTTTGGGATTCAGCTATTTACTTTATGCAAGTTATATAAGGTATATAAGACCAGATTAAAGGAGATGTTGTCCACTGTATATGTTAGCATGAAGAGAAGGTCTTCCAGAAGAAGTTCTTGCATGGGGATTTCTCCCGGACAGGTGGAAATCTCTCACCTAGTTTACTACTCAACAGCTGCTCAAGGTCCAGGGCTCCTAGGTCTTTAGCAGTCATGTTCAGCTCCGCAAGCTCTGAGAGAATCTTCACCAGCAGGTCCATCTGTTCTTTTGACAGAACCTGAGCAATAGAGACATTTTGAATTCTCCATGACTTAACAAAATTTTTTTTTTCCCTTCATGATGGTTGATTGCAGAACCATCACAAATTCAGCATAAACAAAACAAAACGTGGGGGGAAAAAAGTACGATTGGTAGTCTGTACAATCTGAAGTGGCAGAGGTATAGACTCACTTCATTGCTGTACACTGGCTTGTCCTGTACAGGCAGAGCATCAGTTCCACAAGCACTCCAGAAGATCAGCAACACAGGGACCAGCAACACTCTTAGCACCACTGTCATGATGAACATTCCACTGTCTTCTGCTCCACTCGTATCTGCTCTGCCACTCGGACGCATCCTTTATAGATCACTCACAAGGGTCACTGACGCAGCCCACAGGTAACGAAGAAAATTAACAGACTTAACGCTAATCAGATCAAGGCAGACTTGTTTACATGTATTCCTGTAAAGAATGTTTTGGTTATTCATATGTGGAACATTACAATCCATTCCATTTACAGTCCTTCAGTTTCCAGTACAAAAAAATTCATATGTATTCTTGGTGCCGATACGTTTTGATGTATTCTAATCTACAGATGTTTCTGTACTCTAGTTTTCAATTGTTGCTCATTCACTATTTTTTGACACTCAAATTTAAATAACGCCAATAAAAAAAAAAAAGCATGATGAAAGCCTTTAGCCGAATATGACGTATTTCTAACGATGGTGTCACCTTTCCGAACTGAAATTCAAGAAGACATGCATAGAGATGGGGGGGAAAAAACATGCTTTAAGATAATAATATACATACACACACCAGAAGCTCTTTGTCATATCACAGAAGAAACTGCTGCAACTCAAAGCACGTCAGACCTCACTGTTTGCTAGGCTGCCTCTCCCTTCAGTGCAGCCCATGCATAATTGATGGGTAGGACAGTGGGGAGGGTGTCCACTTACCGCACACGGTGGTCCACATGCTGGAGCAGTCCATGATGATTCAGCACCATCCCTGCACACTTTCAGCCAAGCGGTGTTGTAAAGCTGCCAGGTTCTGCCGCATCCGCTGTAGCATTAGCTTTCATTAGGAATGTACCATGTTCTTTCTGAAGTAGGCTGTAATTACAGAGACGAGTCTTTTTCTAACAGAGTAATTGGGTCATCGTCATGATCAAGGCTGGGGAATTGGACTGACATTTCATGTGAACAGAAGGAGGCATCTTATCATCTTAGGATCAAATGGCAAATGCAAAGCAAGGCTAAGTAAAGCCGAATTTCTCTCAGCTCCTCTTATGTTATAGAGACAATCAGTTAGCCGGATGTTTTGATCATGACAAGGACCGTTGTACTGTACGTGCACTTGAGGGGCCAAGGGTATGGATGTCCTAGTAGTCATTCACATACCTCTATTTCGTTACCTATCCGGGTTCTTGCCCAACACATTTGGGGCACTTGCTGGTATTTCAGTCCTGCGTTTAGTACAGGTCCTGGAAGTCAGTAATGGTCAATGATTTCACGCTGAAAGCCAGAAATACTGACTCTAAATGTGGCTCCTGTGACAAGGAAGGAGACATCCCATGGAGGGGGAATAATGATGGTTTATTGGTCACACATACTTGTAAAATTTGGTTCTATTCTCTTGCTGTTCTCCTTTCTGTAGTTCTTTTGCACATGGTTTGAGATTAAGGTACTTTAATTCAACAATTACCAATTTGGGTCAATATTATATACAAGTATGTTTATTTTATTTTATTGATGTACTATACCCTTGTTTTATCCAAGTGTCTTAGATTTGGAGCCAGGGAGGTTTACTGTCTCAGAATAGCTCTTCTCACACATGTGCTGTTTTTCTAGACAAACAGAAAGATTTGCTACTACCTGTTGGTTAACTGGATCAGGTACATGGTTCAGATTGTTTCAACCAAACCCATTAGGATTGCCAAAGACTTTAGATCGTAAATTAATCAACTTTTTGTATTCATAATGCAATGTATGCAAAATGAAGACTACATAATAGTATAAACAAGATATGATTTCTTGTTGTATGAATGTATGAATTTTTCAGCAGTATAACCAATACATTATCCCCACAAGATTCTTTTTATTGATTTTTGTAAAACCAAGCGACTTTTCTGCACATTCCCAGTTTACCAACCAACCCACTCCACCCACAATCCATCCCTACACCCACAACCAACCCACTCCACCCACAATCCATCCCTACACCCACAACCCACCCACTCCACCCATAATCCACCCGCATGGGTAAAATAAAGAAATAATATACACATATAAATAATATAAAATATAGATAACATAAAATAAATTATAAACACAAGAAGTTAAGAAAAGACAAAAACAAAGAAACAAACAAAAAACAGCAAATAGCGAATAAATAAATGCCAGTGAAAATGCAAGTCTCAAATGAAAACGCACATCTCAGTACACCAGATCAGCCAATTAGGTTTCACTGTTTTATTAGTTCTATAACAAAGACTAAAGCCTATCGTGTGTTGTAGGGGTGGTATGATTTTGCGTTTTAATTGACAGGGTTAGGTTCAAGGTCACAAACAAGGGCTTGCAAATATCTCAAACCAAAAATCTGATGATGAACATGAGGATATGTCTGGCACAGGATTGTTTACAATTCCCACAGATTTTGTCTCTGTTGAGGAATCTTTTCACATTGATATAGTGGAACTGTAAAGTATTGCATCAGACCGTAGAGGACACAGATAGATGTGAAAGTGAATAGATTTACTCCTCTGAAATGGAGACCCCCTATCTTCTTCCCAGCACTCTTTAAAGAGTGATTTATAGTTATTTATAGAACTACGTATATTTTGTCAAAAGATTAATTATAGTAATACAACTGTTTGAGTTGCTTTATTTGTTAGATACTGCTAAATTGATAACAGAAACAACGCCAACAGAAAAACTGATCAGACTTCCTTGTGTCTGTGAGATGTAATACCTGTACCATCTCATACCTGTGTTTAGTGTGTTACCACATCTGGTGGGAGTACCCCATCCCAACAGAGAATCCCAGCAGGCTTCCATATTTTGTATGACCCATTGTGAATCGTCAGACAAGACACTCTGACTCCACTCAGAAGTCAGCTGACTTCATCGCTGTAACGAATCACCTGTTTCTTACCACAGGGGTGGTGTCCGTGATATTGTTTTTATTTGTTTGTTTTAAATAGGCCACCTAGGGACCTCGAAGAGTCACTTTTGCTCACTGACCGACCGTCTTATTGATACGCACATAGCGTCTTTCCCTTCAAGAAAATGATAATTACAAATGATCTTTTCTCAAGTGTACAATGGTCTTTTTATGAGTGACTACCACTCCATTGCTGAAATGACTTCTAAATGGCTTTTGCTTAACATTTATTAGAACTAATTGCCAAGTACAAAATGGATTAATATTTTAGCACTCTACATAGTAGACTATCAACTATAAACTGTAGGAAGTGAAGCATCGTCTCAGTAGTGACATAGACCACCACTCAAATTTGGCTTCCTTTTCCATGAAATATTGCTTTCAAGTAACACGAAACAGACAAAATGTTTCCAAAGGCTTAGCGTAGAAGGGTGAATCCCAGGCTCCCTGCCTGATGTGCTGATTTGTGCACCTCTCCTGTGATTTGATTAATGTCTTGTAAGATGTACACACATCAGATTTTCCCATCATGAGATACCACTCAGAAAGGTAACATGGAATTCACAATATTCTTTACCATATTTACACCCGAGAGGCCACTGAATGCAGCCTCAGCGATTCAGCACCACCTAGCTAAAGGAAACAGTACTGCAGGATTTAGCATTTTGCACACGCCAACATTCCTGATTAGGTCCGACATGATTAATGATGTTAAATCCTTCCACTCATGTGTTACTTTGTTAAATTACATCTTAAACCTGCAACTAAAGTTCTGTATTATGTGTAGTACCTACAAGACTTCCAAATATGATCATCTGGGTCAATTCAGACTGTTCTCCTTCCCAACAAACCACTTAATACTCTGCTGGTGTCTGGGTTGTAGCGCCTGTAACAAATGTACAAATCCAATGATAAAATCTCCAAGTTAGTGAAACATAAAAAACCCATAACTCTCCTTTTTAATAAAAAAGAAAATATTTCTTGACAATTTACTGACAACAAGGAAGTGAAGTAAGCCAAAAACGAATTAAAAAGGGATTGAAGCTTTTATTTATGCCAATACAGTGCGATAGTAAACCATCATCTAGGGTCAGTGCTGTCGACTCTGGGGCAAAACAACCAGTTTGAAATAACCAAAATAACCAGTATTACACTTGGTCCTCACAGTATCTGTGCCATAGGACCCGGTGTATTTCACTACCTACAGAAAGAGAAGTATAATTTGCAAACTCTGTATACATGATTTCATGTTCCCTCATATACAAAACTTTGCATTACTTCTATGTGTCAATAATGGTTTAAGTGGGGCTGTATTTCAGGATTTAAGTACAGGAGGCGTGTGTCTTGGTCAGGTGCCCTGGTCCCATGTTCTCATGCGACAACGCCCTCTCCTGGAACAAGATTCCTTAGCTTAGGCATTGTAGGAAGTGGAGGACACATTTCCTCCATGGCCTGTCCAGTTGGTGTGGATGAAATGACCAGGATTTGACAACAACTCATATGTGTGGGCTCCAAAGTAGTCTCTCTGAGCCTGCAGTGTAAGATATTGTACAACCATTATTACACATTTCACTTTTTGGTGGATCCTTTGAGCATAAACAAGAATACTGACGATTCAACATCTGATTGAAGCAATAAAAGCTTTTTCTTCAGTGCATCATAGACACAAATCACACTCGTGGCCGTTTAAACCCCCTCGCCCGTACTGCCAGCAGCTCCAGTGTGCTCTGGCCTGTGTGTGGTAAGGGTTCCAGGGCTTGGCTGGATGGAGAAGGCTTACCTGCAGCAGGTTAGCTGGCAGCATGGTGTGTCTATAGCCGTCGTAAAAGGACAGCGCCGTGGTGAAGGACGGCATAGGGATACCCAGCTCCACACCCGTGCTTACAACACGTCGCCATGATGCCTATAGCATGGGGCAAAGACACTCACTCTACGCTGCAGACCTAGTTACACCAACATCGTGTAATGTAACCCGGCAATGTAACCCTAACAGTAGATAGTAGGAATACTAGGAATATACAGAGATCACTTAATTATTATTATTAATATTATTATTATAATAGAATAGGTGCACTCTATAACTGTACTTAGAGGCAGGATATCAGTCCATTCTAGTCACTTATAAGACTGTCAATAGCTGGCCTTGTTGCTTACACACTTGCGCCATGTCTCCAGTGGACTCAGAATGATCCCTTTTTTAAAAATATATAACTGCATTTATACATTAAGTGCACCTATACCTCTGCAGATCCCTATACAGAATTACAGGTAGTGCTGATCATGACTGGAGGTTGTATAGCTTCACTTCTAGACAGGGGCCGGTCTTCCCGGGCTCCCGCACCTGGCAGTCCTGTACAGCGTCTGTGAAGAAGTCGTCCAAGAGTAGATTCTGCAGCTCGGCGTCCCGGTCAAAGGCCTCCTTGATCTTTCCCAAGAAAACACTAAAGCAGAAGATCATCCAAATATTAGCTCACAGCGATTCAAAACGGGAGTCAAGGTCGCATGGTACATCAGCAGAGAAAAAAAATTAAAAGTATTCACGTATAAGTTTTTCAAGGAAGTGAAACAGAGTAGCTCATCTTCCTTGCGCGTTACAACATTGAAGGCACACTGAAAGACATTATGCATCATTATACAGAGTCTCACAGTGAAAGCCTGTGTGCTGCACACGTCTAGGTTTTATCTGTGGAGCTCTGGTCCCACGACCTTTCACCCTGTGCCATGTGATCCAAGGTGGAGACGCACACCTGCGGATGATGCAGCCGCCTCTCCACATCAGGGCGATGGCTCCGTAGTTGAGAGACCAGCCAAACTCCTTAGCTGCCTGCCGGAGGAGCATGAAACCCTGAGCGTACGAGATGATCTTGGAGGCGTACAGAGCCTGAGGGAGCAAAACAAATAACATCAACACCAAAGAAGCTGAACACAACAGAACATCCAGACTTGTCAAGGCAAAACTGAAGATGGTTTGTGTGAATATTTTAAAGGTCACAAAGCTTTTACCATTAAAAAAAATAAAATCTAGTCCTCTAAACAGTGTGTGTAATACAAATGTACCAACCTTTCGGATATCTTCGAGAAATTTTTCCTTATCCCCAGTAAACCTGGCGCTCTGAGGCCCTTTCAGAGTCTTGCTGGCCAGCACCCTCTCATCCTTCAGAGAGGAGAGACATCTGGCAAAGACAGCCTCTCCTGCAGGGAGGAGACGACACAGAAGTGCAGTGTACACCCATGAGCCCACACAGCTATGGAAGGGTTTCTCTCTATATATTTCTGGCTCCTAATAAAATACACTATTATTAAATAATTCATTCTGGACTCAGAGGAGCCACAGATCCAGCAGCCTTTTTTAAAAGGCTACGTTTTAACTGCTTCGTAACTTAACACTGGTTCACACAGACAGTGCCAGCTCTGTTGAATGCTAATTAGAAAGTTATATGGACCCATATAGGAAAGACATCAGATCAGGTCACTTTTAAGAAATCAAGATGTTTAGAAAGGGTTCAGAATCTTCCTTTCAGCTTGCGTTACAATCATAGTCTAACCAACATTATGTTCCCAATGATTAATCAGCTTCTGACAAAGCAATGCTCACATTCACCAACTACGGTCTTAGCCACAGGGTCAGAGACTTGAGTAAGCATGACTTTGTAGTTTTAGCCTGAACCAATGAAACAAATGAGGTGGAGTTTAGAAAGGGAACAAATATGTTGTGTCACTGTGAACTAAACACTGGGATTCCCAGTGGATTGCAGTCTGTTGAGAGGGAAAACAATTAGATCAACCACAGTGCAACCAAACCTGAATACTCCAGAACATTCCAGCCCCCACTCTCATAAGGACACCACACTGCTGTGTGTTCCCTTCACAGAGTCTCCAGTCTGCCTGCTCTCTGCATCCAGACAGCACATGAGCAGATGCTAAAGGACAGTAAACCCAGGGATCTCCATAGAAAAATCTGTCTCAAATATATTAAAATAATGCAGATTTTCTGACAAGCAAGGGAAGTAATACTAATTTGATCATGAAGTTAAACAGAATCTCAGTCCTTGGGTATCTGAGAACACCCCCTCCCACCAAATATGTACATATGTAAAAGTTCTTTTCAAATATGCATGTCTGTTTTTTTAATGTATATAAAGATTCTCCTCTGAGAGTACCATGTTTCTGTGTACAGCGCATCGTGAGGACAATGCTGTACACTTTCTGAAACTGCACCCCAAAAGTCAAAATCATACAAGACAAAATCCCACATTAGCAGCTGAGGTCCAGGTAAGCCTTCCATCATCTTGGGTAGCAAATCACTTCATTCCACAAAACCACACAGTCGCTGTTAAACCCAGAAAGAGCCACAGCTTCCCCCAACGCCTCGCCAAACAGCATATGACACGAAGCTGGAAGAAGAGCAGGATGTACCAATAAGCGTAACGGGAACGCCGTATTCCAGGGCCGAGATGGCCGTCCATTTGCCCGTTCCCTTCTGCCCTGCGCTGTCTCGGATTTTGGGCAGCAGGTGAGTGCCGTCCGTGTCCCTGTACTTGAGAATGTTTGCCGTGATCTCAATGAGGAAGGAGTCCAGCTCGGTTTTATTCCACCTGTCAAATGCCTGTGAAGAAGCCAACCACAGAGCCTTAGACACACACCGGAAACCCGAGCAGAACAATATCTCGAATGAGGAAGTCCATCGCTTTAATCCGAACTGGTTCCTTGATGAGACGACGAATTGAGCAACAAGGAAACACGAAGGCATTGTGAGGTCACAAAATAAAGAAGGAAGTGGGGTCTGACACACCTGGGCCATCTGATCATGGTCCATCTCCAGCACATCTTTCATCAGGTGGTAGGCCTCACAGATCAGCTGCATGTCTCCATACTCAATGCCATTATGGACCATCTTCACAAAGTGGCCTGCTCCCTCATCTCCAACCTGTGCATCATATCACAATTGGCTTATTATAAAACGTACGAATACTGAGTGCATTCGGAGTGCAGATGGCTGCTGTTTCCCAGCACTTACCCAGTCACAACAGGGCTCCCCAGTGCCAACCTTGGCAGCGATGCTCTGAAAGATGCCTTTTATGTGTGGCCTATTAAATAAACATCAAGCTCATTGGTCACCAGTCACTGCATGGCATGTTCTGAGCATGGTCAGAATGAAAGCTTTAAGTGCCCACCATGCTTCCTTGTGCCCCCCTGGCATCAGAGATGGTCCATAGCGTGCCCCCTCCTCTCCCCCACTGACTCCACTGCCCACAAACAGCAGACCCTTGGCCTTCAAGCTCCGACAGCGTCGCTGCACACACATGCAAACAGCATTTACACGGTCTGAAACACACCGACACACACACACACACACACGCAGAGCCTCACTTACTGTTGTATCTCTGTATTCAGAATTTCCCCCATCGATGATGATGTCTCCAGGTTGGAGAAGAGGAACCTTATAACAGAGAACAATGGTAACTCCACTAAATAAATAATTGTCGAATAAAGCATTATATAGTGACATGGGAATGATGACACATTCGAGTTGACATTAACCAGTTTGTCTATGAAGTCATCGACAGCCTGGCCAGCCTTGACAAGAAGTATGACACGGCGAGGGCTCTTCAGCTTAGAGACCATGTCCTCCAAAGACTCTGCACCTATCACTTTAGTGTCTTTTGCTTCGTTTTGTAAGAAGTCATGCACTTTGGACACGGTCCTGTTATAGGCACAGACCTGAAGGATGACACAAACACATCAAGGACATTTATATGCACTCGCAAGAGTCTGACAAACTGAAAAGCTCATGAAGTCTAAAAAAAGGGGAATGCAGTAACTTACCACAACGCCATGGTCATTCATGTTCAGTATCAGATTTTGACCCATCACGGCCAAACCAATGAGAGCAATATCCGCTCTGGGCAAACGGGAAATTACATATCAGAAAAGCAGCAGAAACATACCCATAACAAATCATAGAAGTCTGAAATAATTATCTATCGAATTACACTAAGCTAGCTGGCTAAATAGCAAAATGAACTTACAGAACACATGATTTTCATTCAGTCAAATCAATGAACAATCAAATCGGTGTTTTGCCGTTTTTTTTTTATTATTTAAACATTACAAGTGGTAGCCTGCTCACTTAGCACAACGTCAAATTAACTTAATGGATGGGATAGCGAGCTAGCTAGCTAGGTAGTTTGACCACACTACCTAGGCAAATAGCTAGCCGGCTAACTGGCAAAATCACCAACGACCGTGGTCAAAACGTGAAACTTTGTAAAACACTTACTGTGCCATGACTGAAAGGAGAGTCCTTAGTAAAGTACCCTGATCAATCTACGTCCGTTGCACTGCCACAAACTTCCTCATTCACTGCCCGTTCAGCACTGACTGCTTCCAGTTGCCACGCTCGGAACCTGACGTCAGTATGGCGAAACCCCTTTTTTTTTTTTTTTTATTTATTTATTTTATAAAACCTCCTCCAACTGATTGGTGGAAAAACCCTGAGGCGAGACAGAAGACCGCCGATTGGTTTGGCCTACTAGTATAATCACGCCTCTCGTGGTGCCGCCCACCGACTAACGCAAACGCGGAAAGGAAGATCTCCTGCAAGCAATAATTTAAACCGGAGCTATAGTTCATAGATTTGATACCATGTATTAGGTAAAAGAAAAAAAAAAACGGACAAAGCTAATTTAAATTTGCGATAAAGCCATGTTTTGTATTTCATTTTTTCCTTCACAGAAAACAGGTAACCCACATTTTAGAAGCCGTTTAGGAACTATAAAAGAAAAACAAGTTAAATATATACTGCTAATGCACGGGTTGTACTTTTATTGTCACCTCATTCACTAAACAGTTCAATGGTGCAAGATTACCATACACAGAATTAACATATCTGCATTACACATCTAGGCTATACAGCGAATGGATTATAATTATTACAAATACAGAAGACATATTTACATTTTAATTCAAGCTCCATACAACATGTAATATTTACAAAATAACTATGAAAATGAAGCCAATCTGACAAATAATGTACAGTGTTAATGCTCAGTTCAACCAGTTGTCTTTCAACAAAATGCGTGGGAGTAGAATTTAATAAAAGAAATTCTCAAGAGGGAGTAAATATTGTTTCGCTTTTGAAGGCAGCACGGGAAAAAAAATACATATGCATTGACTAATTTTGGATTAATCCTAAAAAATGTATTCCCTGATATTAGAAAAGAAATCTAAAACAGTAGCCCTCCCTGCATAATAACCTTGAAGCACAGACCTGGACTAAAACTGTTTGAAGTAGCGTTGTTGAACTGTCAAGCAAATGAAAGCAAACGGGAAGCACAACCATGATTCAAAAATATTATATTGAAAATTATTTTTTAAACCATTCCCATAAGTAAATGTATTTGTCAGTGACATCCCAGAGGTACATTCAAAGTCCACTTCAACCTGTAACACATCACGCCATTGGATCTTACCCCATCATTAAGTTCATATTTGAGTAAACAACAGATATCCACTTCAGGCTTTATTTGATCTGTTAGTCATCATAACCATTTGTAATGTGCAAAGAGCTGCAAATTAATATATACATTGCAAAATAACAAATACGTACATAATTTATCTTCATCGCCTACTTCTATACATTAGTGATGTAACTCAAAACTGGAAATATTTGCTCTGTCATGATTTTGAAACAAGTTCATTTTATGCTTAGTGATGAAATTATGGTGGAATAAGTGCATGAGGAAAAACAATTTTTTTTTTCTTCAGTATGCGTCATTTTAGGCTACATACATGTACATTTTTGAAAGATTCACTAACAAATAGCCCAAAGAAAGAATCCCACTTCATTCAATCAGGCTAGCTGACCTGAGAATGACACCTTTTTTGGGGGGGGCCACTTTTATAAATTTTTTATTTGTTTAAATATTTTCAGGAGGCCTCCAAGCCTAACGCTTTGAGCGCTCACCGTTTTGGGAATGCATTTAAACAGCTAAACCTTACAATCTAGGGGAGTTCGCATTAGTCTTGGGGAATATGTGGAGCCCATAACCTCCTGGTTGGCTGGCCAGAGATTTACGGTATTCCGGCTCACACAAATCCGTGCCAACGTAAGGCAACAACCGAGCCAATCCGGCCCCAAATCTTCGCGATCCTGGCTACTTGCTTCAAATCAAACATGCAGAGCAAATCTTTTCCTGATAATAAATTAATAAGCAGAGAACAGTGTCCCTTTTCTATGCTTTTACACTGCAAATTACAAAAGAAACACCACTGCAGTCAAGCATTTAAAAAAAAGGTACATCTTTAGTGACGGTGCTAAGACCCAAATCTCCTTCAGTGGTCAAGCTGTATTTGTGACGTGTAAATGTGCAAAACTATTAGCTGGATAAAAAAAAAATGCCCTTCTTATACAACTTTCTCTTTAGCAAAGATAAGGTATGTAATGAGTGTCACGAGGTTCAATAGAAACAAAGTTAAGATGATGGGAATACAATACACAAACAATAATTGCTTTCAACAATGTTCAATTCATGGATTCATATTTAATCCCTGTCTTGTAGTAGTTTCTGAGAGATCCGAGAGGCCAGCCAACCGTCCCTTAAACATGACGACACTCAAGCATTCTCTGGCCAACAGATCACTGAAAGATGTCGATCATTGTGTAACAAAGCAGGCTGCAACAGCAGCAGCACAGCTCACCCCCAACATAGCGGGCGGGGGGGGGGGGGGGGGCGCCGGCGCCGGGGGGGGGGGGGGGGGGGGGGGGGGGGGGGGGGGGGGGGGGGGGGGGGGGGGGGGGGGGGGGGGGGGGG
>JAOYMR010000022.1:2443285-2458971 GCA_025802075.1 Tenebrosternarchus preto
ACACACACACACACACACACACACACACACACACACACACACACACACACACACACACACACACACACACACGTTCAGCTCAAATCTCACCATTACACTTCAGTTAGGTGTTGGTGCTCCACAACCTGTGTTTACAACAACTTGCACCATTACGCTAAAGATAAAAATACACACACACAAAAAAAAAAAAGTTTGTGCATTGTGTAAAAATACGGTCATCAGAAGTGTAATCTGAAGCCCACGGCGAGAAGACCAAGCTGACCTCCAGGTATGCAGATAAGGTCATATAAATCTTCTCTCCATAGGGTGTGACGCGATTGAGCAGGAGAGAGTTGTGCAGAGAGCTGTCCCAGACGGCCTCGAAACGATAGAGGGTCCTGAACAAGAGAGCAGAAAGGGTCAGATCTTGTGCTCTGCAGAAAAAGCATTAACCCTCTTCTTTTGCCACAGTATGGCGTAACGAAGGAAATTGAGCAGCAGATGCTGAAATCCACAGACAAATGTGAGAGTTTGAGAAGGGGATGTTTGACGAGAAAAAGGAACCATGTTCATTCTCTGTACCCTTCAGGAATTTCTTCATTTGTGGCCCAGTTATTGCAGTTGTAGTGCTGCCAATATTTTCTGCAATATCTGTCTGAAGCCGATCTGTGGCGTTTAGCTAGCAAGCTGTTAAATGATCTGAAGCTAACGTCAACGCACTGAGGGATTACAGGACCTGCCACAGAGGCACAGGGCATGGAAAGCACACATGGTCTCTCAGTACCAGGACAATGCGTCGCTGCCACCCGTTTGTTCAATGAGTGGACTGTACACATAACCAACGCAGGCCTTTTATACATCAGACGCTTGTGCGCCCTGTTAAACGAGACCGGCAGAACAGCAGCATCTTCAGCGCTCAACCCTGACGCTGCTGTTACAGCATGATGGGTGTTCCATCATGAAGCAGGTGGGAAGAGGGTGAAGATGTGTGGAGTGACAGAGAGAGGGTGTGTGTGTGTGTGTGTGTGTGTCAGTAGCACATTTTACTGCTGCTTTTGAGATGTATTAGGAAAGGAGGAATCGGAAATCATCTTGTATGGCTTGTAGTCGATTATTTGACTGAATGTAGACCATAATCAAATGGCGTTTCTGTTTGATAATTATCATATTTTCTGATCGATCGTTGTTTAGGAAGAACCACTTAAACGTAGATGAATGTTTGGTTGTCTAACCACTAGAGGGCAGACTGGAGAGAAAAGGCAAAAATAGCCAAGGAAGAGATTTTCATCTCACAGCAAAGTGACCAGCTCTTTAAATAATTAATTTCCAGACAGGGGCTTGGGGGAGGGGGGCACTACTACTACACATCTCAGAGAGATATCAGGAGCACACACACCACACAGAGACCCGCTACTCGTGGCTATTTCCAGCTAATTCTAACCACACTAGGGGTGGTTATTTGACTGTGGGATATAAAGCCCTTTTAGGGAAAGAGCTTTATAATTATGTGTTTCAGATACCTAGCGATATCACAATCAATACAAAGCCTGTGTAAAACCAGGAGGCCAGCCGCAGCATCACGAAAACAAGAAAGATAAAAGCAGAGAGAGTGAAGTGGCAGGAAACCAAATAGCACGACAGGAGATGAAATTACACAGGCCAAACAAAAGGCATGTGAGCATGCAACAAAATACCAAAAAAAAACTCCATCTCTTATACAGAGACAAAATAACCATTAAATTCTGGTCATTTCCAATTTTGTCCACCAGGTGTCTCACTTGTACCATATCAACAGCACTGACATGACTCATTTTACACATAAAGAAGGAAGGCTGTATGAGGGCTGTACACTGTGTTCCAGCATTATCAGCACAAGTGGCAGTGTAAATTAACACAGCAGAATCGACACAGTTACTCAAGGCCTATTCTAACATTCTATATGGCACCACTGGGGAACGTTCTGCGTTTAATGCAGACTGTGTAAAGTGCTGAGGCTCAGGGCCCATGTGATGTACCTGTTGGAGTTGTGGGAGGATTTCATGTTTTTGGCAGAGATGATGTTGAGAGACAGCACAGCATCAGCAGGGGAATCGTCTCCCTCCAGCTTGCTCCTGATGCGCCCTGGGTAATGACAACAACCGTTAACTCAACCTGTCCAGAGCATGACATCTCTACCCTAGACACTCCCCACCCTCCAACCTCCCCAGCCAAAAAACCACAAGGGACTCACCGACCACCAGCTCTCTCACATCCTTCCAGTGGAGCTCGCTGCCCTTCTCGTGGATGAGTGTGACCGTGATCCTGCGCTGGATGCCCTGGGACAGACAAGCACCAGTGTCACAAACACAACGGGCACTTGTGGAAATGTCCTAACATCCAGTGCCCAGGATATCACATCCACGATAAAGAGCTGAACTGTCAGCCTGATGTCTTACAGGAACCATCAACAGGTGGTTCTGAAGTTCTGAAATTCTTTATTGAGGGAACGAAAAGACAGTGGAATGTGCCCAGTGGCACTGTAGGCAGTCTGGCTGGTACCTGGTGCAGTAGGTAGGTACCCAGGCACGGTAGGCCTTCCGTATGGTCCACTACTGCTGGAATATACCTGCCAATCACAAGCAAGAGACAACCATCTGAGCACAAACCAAAAGGAACAGTTACAGGCCCTAAATCAGCTGGGTTCAGGGGTATGGGGCAACATTTATAGATGAGCTCTACTCACTCTCCAGTTGGCTCCAGTTCACTGATCTCAAACCAGGCAAGCAGGTCGTACTTGCTCACACACTGGCCCAGGTTTGACTTGCTAATGGTGTTCAGTTTGGTGGCTGGCACTGCAAAGGTGGGAGAATGACATTAAAATGGAGGTTTAGGGACTGAAAGGATACAGAACCCTGGACCAACAAAGCAAAAAAGTACCCAGTAAGGTGATATTAATTACACGGATCATCAAAACAGTGACTGCTGCTTTTTTAGAACAAGTGGGTGTAGCAAGTATCGGTCATGAAAGTCAACCGGCTCACTGTGATCCAATCAGAGGGTTGAAGTGAGATGTCTAACGTCAGTGCTGAGTCACTGGACTGCAGAGATACACTAGGTTCTATGACAAGACCACAGAGTTCAACAGCACTTCAGTGGTCGCAATGCTATATTTTGACTGTACTAAAGTTAGTACTCGAAACATCTAATTCAGAAGCACTTGTGACAGTGGGAGATGGCATTTCAGAGGGGGGTAAGAAGGTTCAGCCATAACCTTTAGTGCATGTTTGGAATGTTATTAATGTGGATGTTGGTTAGGAGGGTTGCTTTGATCCGGCCTCTCGACAAGGCCGATACGGTCTCGAGTCAGAGCCGATCGGTGGAGATGCGGCTCTTTTCACTTCCTGCCTTGCTGCAGCCCAGTCCAGCTGATTGGTAATGAGTGCAACAGACTTGCCTGCTGCTCACAGGAAACAGACCGGGTGACTTGAACTGGGGTGCACATGACTGGAGGGAAAAGGAAGACTGGTACGGTGATGTCAGCACAGCACAGGGCACTTGGCACCGCTATTGGGGACTGGCTGCTGGGCAGGGATGGAGTGGATAACACACAACTCCTCTTCACATACTGGCTTTCCCCCCTGCTCCCATCTCTCGACTAAAGGCAAGCCTGATGATTCCCATGGAAGCTCCACACTTTAAAGACGCCATTCACTAGCTATGGGGTGGGGCACGGGAGGAGCTGGGAGGAGCAAATCTACACTACAGGTAGCGCTGATCTTCTAGAACACTTCAGCGCACACAGAACAGAGGTGAGGGCACATACAGGGTCTCTACACCACACAGACATCCTCTCCCCGGCCTGGGTGAAGCCGTGTACCAACCGTGGTGTTTGAGAACAGAGAGGGCAGAGCTGCTCGGCACAGGCAGTGAGGAGAAGTGGGTGGGATAGTCGCTCCTTTCCTCCAGCGTGGCCAAGGCTGTGGATGCCAGCGCGTTGGCATGTGCCGACAGCATGTCCAGCACCTGCCCATGCATGTAGCCTCTCATCAGGTACCTGACCAGCTCGATCTTACGGGTGTGGTCTGCCACAGGGACACGCCCACCAGGTGGAGTTTACACCAGACGCAGGCGGAGTGTGCGTGTGGAGGAGGGGCCAAGTTTGAATGGGATGCAAGTGGTAAATGACAACAAAGAGAAAAACACCACCACAATGAAGAACTTTGCAAATGACTGCAGAAGAGGCCAAACAAATAAATAAATAAATACATAAATAAATAACATGCCAACCACATGAAATGCTTCATGTATGACACTTATTCCACACAGTCCAGACTAGATCACACAAATTCGTACAAGGCTACTGCCACCTTTGGGCACATTTTGGGCACGTTTGCCCGCTCATGGCTACAGGAACACACTGCTCAGACAGACGATGTGCTGAGGCTGCAGCTCCTGAGTTAAAATCAGTCACAAAGCAAGATTTGCTCCACTCTCAACAGCAGCAACAGGGACATGACAGTAAACTGCAGTGTCTTATCAACCATTCCCATCACTCTAAAGAAATCAAGAGCCCTTTGTTGGATAGATAACATTGTCAGGAGAGATTAGCACTACAGGGGACTGTTTGAAGGGTGATTTGTGCAGTTTTGTACTGTTGATTAATGATTTGTGTAATTAGATATATGATAATGGTTATGCATTGTGCTCTCTGGATGCTCTGGGCGAGGGTTGGTCCAAGTGTTTGCGTAATCAGGTAATTATGCAAATGAGTAATTTGTAATTATAATCTTTCTGAAGATGGTTTTACAAGTACATCTGCGCTGGCTCAGAAGACATGGTAAAGGGTCCCACTGTACCTGGTTTGGACAAAGGCATGGGTGGAGAGTAGTATTTCCTGGAAGGCTGTGGAAGGCTGTAAGAAAAAGCAGGGTGGGGCAGAACATTCACTCAAACAGGCGCCTGATAATCTGCTTCCACCACAATGGCTGGTGGTGAACAGTCTTTGAGATCGTTGTGCAAATGTTCAGCTGTGTGTCTGTGAGTGAGTGAGTGAGTGAGTGAGTGAATGAGAGTGTAAGGCCAGTACCTGAACAGATCCTGTCCTGGAGTTTGCAGAGGATGGAGCTGGTAATGACCGAACACTTCGAACACCACCGGCTTGGACTTGATATACTCGATAAAGGACTCGGTCACCTCCACGGAAATCTGCACAGAAAGCCCGCAGTCAAGTCCCAGGCACACCGTCCTCCAGACCAGGAGTTAGTGTGTGAAAACTAGCTCAGGATGGGTTCAAATCCTAAATGAGGCTTAAAACTAATTGAAAAAAAGATTTGCAAACTGTTGCAGTCGGAGGACTGTGGAAATCAGAGAGAGAGAAGATCACTGTGGAGTTCATAGGGAACAGTGTTACTGTTCATCATGAATGAAAGTATATCAGTTAAAGTATCAAAGCAATGGAAACTGGTTGTCCAGGGTAGAGAAGCACCTACAAAACACTGATCAGCACTTTTCCCATTTTATATGGTTTGATGTTTATCAGTGATCGTCAAAATAACATTTGAGCAATTTCTGTAACTGCTGGTGAGCAACCTTCTTATCTTAGATTTTTCAGATAACGACGAGGACTGTAATTAGTTTCCGCCTCCATTTTTGGTGCCTGACGATTGGTCAGGGCTGTATGTTGGTGCTCTCACGTTCTGTACGTGGTAGAAGCCCAGTGGGGCGCCTTTCCCAGAGTTCTTCAGTGGCTCCGTGCTGAATGCTTCGTCGTGACGGTGGAGGAAGCTGTCGGCAAGGAGATTACAGGATTATGGCACATCCACATCTGCGCAGAGCACAATAGCTTCCTCTCCCAGTACAGAACAGCATAATCAAGAAAGAGGGGTTTCCATAGAGACGCGCTGACTCACTTAAATTGGCAGAAGATATCAGCGTACTCTGGCGACACGCCAACAGCCTGCAGCACGGTGACGCGGAAGGTGAACACGTTGCCCACCTCCAGCTGGCTGGACAGACCATCACCAAGGCCCAGCTTGGTCTCCACGCTGCCCAAGTTCAAGTCTGAGACATACAGCACATATCAGCATCACACAGAAGGTTCCAAGACTCATATCTGAAACGGTTTCTGTGGCAGGCATTTCTGAAACCTCTACTAGAGCCACTGCATTTTATAGTCTAAGACCAAAAACACAATTCATACTTTAAGAACACATAGCAGTGTCCAGACTTCAACAAGAATGTCTGTGTACACTTTGAGGATGCCGTCACAACCAGACTGCAGGCAGATCTAGAGTCAGCAGATCTAGAGTCAGCAGCTGTCACTCCCAACCCTCCTTACCCATGTCATTTATTCTGTTCATCTCCTCAGAGGGTGTGATGACCTCTGAACTTTGACCTTGGCCTTCCACAATGCGCAACTCCTCTAAAGAGAGGCCAGAACGGGTCATGACCACTGAAGAGAAATCACTCTGGATGTCGAGGAGAGGAGAAGAGACCCAAAAAAGAAATAAATACTATTTATTTTGTTTCATTTCATGCAATATTATATAAAAAAAATCAAATTAATTTTGCTTTCCCAAGGCAAAGAACTTTTGATGATATCTGAAGAGAATTTATGAATTATGACTGCAGGAGTTTCTTAAGTGTACAACACAGCAAGAATGCAGAACTATGGCCAAACCACGGCAGCAAGAGAAAGGGCTGAGGGTAAAATGATCCAGACTCTTACCTTTTTGAAATACTCATCATCAAAGGAGATCTTGGCAGTTCCAGACTGCCGGACCCCAGAGCCATAATCTGGAGCCTCTTCATCGGCTAAAATCAATCAAGAACAGCAGGTAAATAATGCTGATACCACAAATGAACCAGAACATTCAAACAAAAAGCCCAACTTTCAACTTCCACTCTGTTCTTAGAATGAGGTAACAGTGAAACACAACCTTAATGCCTTTAAAGGCATTTTAACACAGGCAGTTGGTCTCTATTTAGTCATATACTTCGCGATCAGCACTGGTCATCAGGCACTATAGTCCAGCACAGCGTCCTGTGAAGCTGTTGGAACATGGCACTTGTGATCACAGCCAAAGCCTCTTCTACTTTTATACATTTCACATAAAAGTGAAACAAGGTTGGTTGGAGTATAAACAGCAGCCTGTAATTACTGGGTTTTTTTCTTCCCCAGATCAGGTAAGGAGGCTAATTATGACTCATTCCAGTTAGAAAGGCTACAGAGGTTCACAGGAACGGCTTCTACACATGTAATCAAACACATTCATCTACTGAAAGTGAGTCATAACAGAGATTAGCAAAGGTTCTTATTGTATGTCCTGTAACGGCCGCATGGTTTCAGCGTGGGTTCTGTTTGGACCTTCTGTTGGAATTACTAAATGATGAGCATTAAAATGACCAAAACAGTCCAAGATTACAAAGAATCATTGTAACACTGTATCAAAGCTTTTTGGGGGGGATCATTTTTACACACAAAAAAACCAAACAAGGCAACAAAGGTCCTCTAGGAAGGCCATCACCTTTACATTATTGGTGATTCAGCTGCCTGGGTTTATAGCAGGACCAAGACGACGTGATGCACGAGAGTGAAGCTGGAGGACGTGTCTCACCTGCAATGGCCTGAACTCCCACACGAAGGAACCCGCGCACTTCACCCTTCTCCGTCACTATGGCAACACGATGGACCAATGGCACAGAGTACAGCAGATTACTCAGGTACACGAAAGCTCTGCGGAAAGACGTGTGTGCACGTGCGCACACGCACACAAGCGCACACAGCCATGCACGCACGCACACACACACACACACACACACACACACACACACACACACTTAGGTGCCAATGTATTGATGCAGTAGGATGGATGTATAGGCATTGATTTAAACAGTCAGACCATCAGTATTACTGGCAGTGACTTGGACACATTTACTTGATTAACAGAACAACTAGCACATTGGTGTTAGACACACTGAGGCACTTTCACCATAGCAGTTATTAAATGCTGTACATGTGCAGTTTCTATACACAGACGATTTCTGAGGTCCCTGGGTTTGCGTTTGAACTTAATCACAAAAATCTCAGTGAGTTTATACTACTCGACCAATCATACCTGAAAATGAAATGACAACCAAGAGAAAAAGAAAATAAAAATAAAAACAAAACAGAACCTTCAGTCTGCTGCAGGATGGATTAAAGAAAACACATTTAAATGCCAGAGCACTGGGGTATATAATGGTTTCCTGTGTGAGAGCCTCTCTCTCTCTCTCTCTCACACACACATCTTTTCTTTGTGAAATGTTGATTTGTAGTCACTAGCAACCTCCCCCTCCTGTGCAGAGCATCGGTGAGGTCACAGTTACGCCTGTGCCTTCAGCCCTCCATCCAGATCATCCCTCCCACAGCAGACTGAGGGAATCAGCTTTTAATACAACCATGAAATGACACGTAAGTACACAGTCCAGGCTAAGCAAAATGCATGTTTAAGCCAGACAAAAACAAATACTGAACGGAATTAAAACTATGAACAGAAAAAACAGATACATGAAGGTTTAGTGCCAGTTAATGAGGGTGTTCTCTACGGGTGAGTGGAGAAGGACTCTCAGCAAAGAGAGAGAGAGAGAGAGAAAAAAAACTCCATCCTGTGCAGAGATGCTGTGGCGATTTCCTCTGATCAAAACTACATGGTCAGCACGCACACACTCACTCTCTCTCTCTGTCTCTCTCTGTCTCTCTCTCCATCCATCCACGTCTCCTCCAAGCACCAACCTGCCCACAAGCGTGAACCAGGGCGAGCGGTCATAGAAGGGGTCGTGACCATCACCGAAGATGTCAGAGCCCTCCTCGGTGCCGGCGTCCGAGCTTGTGTCGTCCACGAAGGCCTCGTCGTCCACAAAGTCCTCCATCTCGCTCTGCCTCTCGTCAGCCAGCTCGGTGACGTCCGAGTCGGCCGTGGAGAAGGTGGGCGAGGGCGTGCGGTCGGCCAGGTGCTCGTTCACGCAGCCGTGAAATATGGGCGAGCTGGGGGTGGGGTTTAAGGGCGGGCACCCAGGGGGGTTAGTGGGGTGGTGCCAGGGGGAACACCAACCATCTAAAACCCAGCAGCCATCTTACAACACACTGGGAATTGCAACGTATTTCACTGCAAATGTAATTACTCAAGTCTACAGTAATTAATAATTATTCATTAATAATTACTAATTATACCAGTCTACAGTGGCTTTAGTAGTACACCATTAAGTACACAGTAACTGTCTCCCAGAACCAGGAGATGAAATGCCTTCAGGGTGATGGTGTGTAGTACATAACTGATGAAACTTAAAAAAAAAAATACAAATACAAATAAAAAAAACAGTATCAAATGAAAAGAAAAAATGAAATAAAATGACAATGAAGAATGATAAAATGACTGATGAGAAATACCAAAATCAGAATTCTAACAACATGAGAACACTAATAAAACAGATGGAAAGAACAAAAGCAACTTCACATCTTTACATCAAAAATTCTGTAAAGCAAAAATAAAACAAAAGGAAAAACGCAAAAAACGCAAACAAAAATAAAAATGATTTAATAAGACAGGAGGAAAGATCTTAGACCAAATGTGTATTGAAATGAGTTATGGTAATTGGGTGTGGAATGCCTCAAGAGTGTGAGTTAAATGAACAAAACATCATGAATAATTCATGAGTGCCCCTCCCCCTCTACCAACCAGCGCATTCCTTCTGTCGGCCTAATGCCCTTCATCCCAATAATACTGCTGCACTACACACATACACCAATCACGGCTCACCTTTATGAAACGTTATGTGCATATTTAGAGATTATAGCCCCTGCAGAGTTCAGAGTTAAGAAAATAAAGTTTGTTGAAAAAGTACCCAGGAAGTGTTGGCACAAGCTACATGTTTCTAATGAAGTGGATATGAGTGGATATACTGTCATAAAAAAAAATTAAAAAACTAAAGTCGACTCATGAACTTTTTCATTTTAAATTTAATTCCACTTCTATAATAATAAAAACAGTTTAATATTATACTTTTAATATTATGCACTGTGCTTTGTCGTAAAACTACCAATATGTTTAGAAAGTTAGACCTGAAAATATCATACCTCCCAACCAGTTTGAACCAGTGGAAACGGTCATAGAAGGGGTCACTGCCGGTCAGAGAGCCCTCACACCCATCTGGATTGGAAGAGGCCATTTCACCAGCGCGGTCATACATCTCCCGCATCAGCTCCAGCCTCTGCCTGGAGAACACAGACACGCAGCCCAGTGAGAACCCAGCCGAAGACCAGTCAGAGAAAAAGGCACGTGCACGTGCACGGCTCTGGCGCTTACTTCAGCTTCTCCAGGGACCAGTAGTGCATGGCTCCGTTCTTCAAGTCCTGGACCTCCACAGCCACCACGGTGCGGGGGAAAGGCCGCGCCTCACGCTCCTTCTCTGGCTCAGGAGGCAGCAGCTCCGGGGGGAGCGGGGAGTACAGCGTGTCCGTCAGAAGCACAAACTGGAACTGGACCTTAAAGGGTGTAAAGGAGCGAGTGAGTGAGTGAGTGAGTGAGTGAGCATGAAAAGGGCATCGGGTGATAGTGGGACAAGAAAGAAAAATGGAACTAACACACATCTGTCAGACTCTTGTGTTTGCACTAACGCAGCATTTAATCACTGCACCTTAATCATGTCAGCAATGGCTTTAAATCTCTCCACTAGAGACATGCACACAAGAGCCATTATAAACCCTGAGAGCAAATGGTTTAACTTTAGGAACCACAGCAACAGTCTTTTGGGGTTGTACTTCAAAGATCTGAGAAAAAGAAAGCACATAAATAACACGACAAAAAAAGAGAGAGTGTGAGATAGGAAGCAGGAGGAAATGGAGATGCGTGTCCTCCTCTCTGGCATTTAAAAGCCGCCCGCAGGAAACTGATACTCGGGTAATGGAAGTGTAAATCATCAGGGACATGGCAGTGCAGGGCGGGCCACGCCCGACCGCGCCAGCCTCCAGAGCGCTCTGGTTCATGAACCAGCCCAGACGTAGTGCCGGGTAGCTCGGTAAATCAGGGATGGGCAGAACAGGCGCAGATGAGGAGCAGAGCTTCTTCTGCGTGCAGTTCATCAAAGAACCGCTTCCAAGAGCGGCACCGCACAAGAGAAATGAGGAACGGCCTCCAACCTCACAGCCTTCTCCTCGAACGAGCTTCACGTAAGTGTGCCCGTACCAGATGGGTTAGGATCAGACAGCGCAGTCTTCACTGGCTACACACTACGGTCAGCTTACTTCAGGATGGATCAAACGCATGCATTGACCTCTCGTCACACCTCAAGAAGGTGAAGGAGGCAGTGCTGTACCTTCTTCTTGAGCTCCACGCTGATGGCGTTGGCCTCCTTCAGGTACACGGCATTTCCCCACAGCTGGTCTCGTAACGAAGTGAACTGATGATACCTCCACTTTCTGAAGGCCCACTGAGCAAGTTCAAACTCGTGCTGCGTCCATGGCACTGAGGGTGGAGATGGACAGAAACAGAGCACACAAGAACTATTTTAAGCACATTTTAGCTGTGCTCGACTCCCACTAACTCCACTAACGGCGAAGTGGCCCTTACCAGGCGCCTGCTGATCGTGATACTGAGGGTCATCACATTACCTTCATCCACTTCCTCTTCTTCCTCCTCTTCATCTGGAGTTTCTGCAATCAGGGAGCGGGTCTCCACCTGCTTCTGCAGCTCCTGAAGTTTGCTCTCATACACCTGCATGACGGTGGTGGGGTGGGGGTGGAACAGCAGATGCAGCTCATCAACACCATCACCTACGGGCTGTGGGCGGAGGCCCCCACCACCCTGTTCTTCTACACTCCTCAGTGGGAGGCATGGAGAACTTAACATCCAGCCGAATGTGGAAATTGGTTTTGAAACCCTTACAAATCTTGAAGTTCTGTTGTCTAATACATGAAATAAATGAAACCTGGTGAGTGTACAGTAATGTCTACACAGTTCAGCTCACTGTGTTGTATACATCACCAATTCTGCACTCTTAACAAAATTACAAAGGAGCCACTCAGTAAGAACATGAGGGTCAACAGTAAGTATAGAATTTCTATATATGAATCTAACAGAATGGAGTAGGTCAGTAAAAGCCTTCCAGCTAGGTGGGAGAGAGAGGCACTGTACTGAAATCCAATAACCATGTGTGATTTTTGTCCCAAAAGCTCCCAACGTTAAGTGATAAACTTCCATGACGTTTTCTCAACAGACTTGGGAGGAAGGCCGGGGGGGGGGACGACTCCTCCCACATGAGGCAACAGCCAATGAGCTCAGTCATTTCTCTGCTCGGAGTTGAAGGGCTGCTCTGTTCTCCATTTCACACACTCACGCACTCACACACTCTCACACACACCCTTTTGCTCCAGCTCCTCTTCAGCAGTACTTTAACAGACCTACGCAAAAAAAAATAATAATAAAAAAAAAACAACCCAAAAAAGCCTCCAGGAACCATAGGGACTGGCGGACCAGTGCCCAAACCTCAGACATGTTCAGTGAAATAAGTGCAGTGAACAATATTGGCTTTATTCACTGTTCTCATAAGACTGAAGTCATAGAAATCTGCAATATCTCATGTTGCAGAGGAGTGTTGTGTTTTAATAAATCATGGTACTCACAGGACCCAACAAAATAAACGATTTTAGTCAAAACACTGCAATATTTAATGACTGAACATAAAGTGCACATATACCAGTCACAACAACAAACCCACTGACAGGTGAAATTAATAAACACCGATTATCTTCTTATAATGGCACCTGTAAAAAGGGGTCAGGGGTACATTAAGTTAACAGTCATTTCTTGAAGTTTGTGTGTTGCATAAGGATCTGAGTGACTTCCACCAGGATCAACCCGTAACGGCTAAACTAGTCGGAGCGTTTTTCTAAACCGCCAGGTTCTTGTGGGGTGTTCCCAGCATGCATCAGTCCAAAAGCTGTCCAATGAAGGACAAGCGAAGAACTGTAGACGGTCACGGGCGTTCACATGGACGCAGGGGAAGAGAAGGCCAGCCCGTGTGGTCCGATCCCACAGAACAGCTGCTGCAGCACAGACTGCTTAAAAAGTTCATGCTGGCCATGACCGAATGGCGCAAGGGATGTGGAGCTGCGGAGCGGTCAGAGGGCCCGTACTAACCCATCCACTTCCACTACCGAAGGCACTTACGATAGCGGAAGAACTGCACCATGGAGCACAGAAGAAACCAGCCTGGTCTGATGAATCGTGGTTTCTTTTATATCACATGGAGAGCATGTACGTTGCTTACCTAAGAAAGGAACTGGCACCAGTACACACCATGGGAAGAAGTCAAGCTAGCAGAGGCAGTTTAGTGCTCTTGCCCTTGTTCTGCTGGGGACTTTTGGGTCCTGGTGTTCAAGTGATGTACTACCTGCCTAAACACTGTTGCAGACCTAGTAGACCTAGTGGTAGAGGCCTCTATACACCCTGCCTCACTGCAAAAATGGTTCAAGAACGAAAGAAAGGGACAAGACATGGAGTTCAAGGTGTTGGCCTCCAAATTCCAGAATGTGTGCAGAAAAAAAAAAAAAGTCCCCAACCCTACAACCGTCAGGACTTAACGGACCTGCAGCTAAACGTCTTGGTATTGGATACCACAAGACACCTCCTCAGGTGTTACGGAGTCCATGCCTTGAAGGGCTTTGGCGGCACAAGGGGGACCTACACAATATTAGACAGATTATGTTATGTAATGTTATGTCATGGCTGATCTTTATACATGCATGCATCTAAAATGAACACTCATTGCTTTAGAGTAAGGGAATATGGGGTCCAGACTGAGCAGCTGCTCTTGATTGGCGTCTCCTTTCAAACCATTGATGTACCAATGTGTCATGAGATTCGAAGTGTCTGCATATGTGAAACAAATCTAAACACACGATCACGATCGACTTTCCCACCAAAGGAATGAATACCCAAGAGGCACCTACATGAAAACCGTTGACTCAAGCATAATAATCAATATTTCTACACCTGCTGATAGTGGTATTTTTCATTCCATACAGTAAGCATAATTACACATAACAGATCATATTAAAACAGATTTGTAATTAAATACACATTGCTGATCCAACTGTATCTAAACAGCACATGGTCTGATCACAGGGCTAGACATGACTGCTGGGTTGAAACATACACGCATTACCATAAGACATCATCATCTTCGTCGTCGTCATCATCATCATCCATTACCAATATGGATGTTTTAATGGCCAGCAGACACCAGTTATTATCCACAACAGACTATTAATAACTCAAATCAATATCTGGAATCCACTGACATGTTAAATGTTCCAGGAAACCCAAATCCAGACAGTAAGAAATGACAAAGAACATCAAAGAATTGTTTCAAAAGGTCCACTGAACTTAGTCACAACTTTCTTTTTATTGCATTCAATGTTTGAAGTGTAATATTAACACAGCTTTTCTGAATAACACCAGCATAGTCAAGTGAACACAGAAGTTCATAGTTTGCACAAGTGCCGACTTAGGCTTCAAAAAGCAACGTTACATGGCCAACTGCAGGCACTTGAGATCACTGGTGCATCTGAACATGAACAAACGCACGCACACACACGCGCACACACACGCACAGGATAGACATCTGACTGACTGCATACTTAAAAAGAATACACACTGTTTAATTTTGTACAAATCTCATCAGCTCCACTCAGGATTGCTGGAGCTGCTATCACCACCATGCGTGCTCCACTGAACATTCCTAAAACAGGTGATCCGAGTTACTGATGATCATTTCTTACAGCAATAATGATCCATAGATCCACCAAAGTGAATATCAAAAACCTATTTTTTTTGTTTTTTTTTAAACACTGTTAGAGTGCTCATCCTTAATTGTTTATTGGAGGTTTTATAAGTTCTCCCCCTCTGTAGTTGGAGTCAATAGGTCAACACTAAACTGCAGCTATGGCCTTTCCAAAGAATCTTTCATTCTTGGCACTCAGTTACCCCCAAGATGAAGACAACATGACGGGTATGGAGGAACAAGTGACCAAATCACCTGGCTTTTCACATGCCATGTTCGCACCAATAAACAAACACATTATTACATTGGTAGAAATAGGGCAGAAAACCCTACTGGTCTGGCCGTCAGGGTAAACGCTGACATGACTTTAAAATGCAATTTTTCTGATTGAAGTTGGAACTGAAGGCTCTGCACCAACAGTGACAAGTTAATAAAATGTGTTGTGCTTTTAAAGGCTTTACACAGAGAAATGACAAAGAGAAAGAGAACCTCACACACCAATCCTACAAATGTGCATCATAATTTAGCAAAATTACACACACTCTCTTACTATTGCTCCATTTTCCTTTGGAGATAAAATGAGTCCCGGGTTATTATCGTGATAGGCCTGTGTGTGTGTGTAGGGCATTTTCTGGTGTCAACTGTGCACAAATCCAGGCCAACCAAAACCAAAACCTAAACCATGCAGTGTTGTCAAAGTCTCCGGAGGAGCAGCACTGCGCACACACACACACACACACACGGGGCAGCAGAGCATTTTAGAACACTGCCTTCATCCCCATGGGAACAGAATGCGGGGGGGGGGGGCGGCCCCGGCCGGGGGGGGGGGGCGGGGGGGGGGGGGGGGGGGGGGGGGGGGGGGGGGGGGGGGGGGGGGGGGGGGCGGCGCGGGGGGGGGGGGGGGGGGG
>JAOYMR010000022.1:2464958-2483170 GCA_025802075.1 Tenebrosternarchus preto
ACACACACACACACACACACACACACACACACACACACACACACACACACACACACACACACACACACGCGCGCGCAGACGTGCACGCAGATGCACTTGTCACTACACCAGCACTTGCAAAGAAAAAAGTTGTCGGTTCTGAAATTAAATGGAAAAAACTGACCAGGTTTGAATCGCAGTAGTTCAGAGTCATGCTGAAAGGGCGACAGCTACTGGAGAGACTCACCTGAGCGCAGCTGCACTGCTGAGTTAACGCGTTTGCCGTTCACGTAGGTCTCCGATCCCTCGCACGGCACCAGAGTTACGATCACTGCAGGCACAGCAGAGTGACGTTCAGTCGGAACCCCCAGCACCAGCACCACCTATCCGCTTGCTTTCTTTTTCTTTGTGTATCTCGCATAATCAAAGCAAATTATTTTGCATCTGTGGAGATCGGTTATGTAGAGAATGTCCTGATAACGCCATCATCTATCCATGTTATGCTCTCGGTTTGCCGAGTCACTCAGCGTGGTTTTTTTCCTCACCGTCCCCGTTCTCGTTCCTCTCGCTGCAGAAGTAGCAGTGTTCCTCTCTGATGTGCGCTCCACTCAGAACGATGTCCTGCCTCCTTCCCGCGTCCGCCTGGCCCACCCTGTCAAGGTGAGAGCGCACATGGGGCTCGAGTCGGTGATAAAAGACTAGAAACTCCACTTGAGGTGAACGTAGAGAAGTGGAAGGCATGGAACCAACATGCTCGGAGACGGATGGGGAGGGGAAGGGAGGCGTTTCCATACCTCGTGATTCCATCTTTGATGTAATACAGTAGGCATTCAGACATGAGAGGATCCTCATTCAGGTTCACAAGGTGAGGAGTCTGAGGAGAGAGAGGAAGAGGTCAAATTAATGCTGGTGACCAGTGAAGATTCCACAGAATGTGCAGAGTAGGGCCAAACTACACTACAGCTGCACCAAACAGGCGGAGGACAGCTGGGAATGTACTTCAGCGGGGTTCTCGTATCTGGGAACTACGTCAAAGCAACTGTGTCTTGAGCATCTATGGCTCCGATCTACAGCAACAGAACCAACCTGTTTCGGGGAAAATACCCCGTTAAAGTCGGTGTAGAGATCACATGGCCTGTCATCGAACAGCTGTTTGACAGAAAGCAATCCAGAGAAGATAGATAACAGGAAAATAAAGAGCGTAAGAATACAAAAACAAACACGAATCCACAACCGCAAACTCCAGAACTGCAGAGGGAGTTTTGATGAGATGCACGGGGAAGGAGAAACGAGGATAATTAGCTAATTAATGACACTGTTGTGAATGGTGAACGCAGCCTGTACTCGACACGCCTCAGTGCCACCATGACAGGGCAGTTTCTACAGGAGGGACAGGGCCTTCCCGAGGGAGGCCTGGGCTGCACACAGCCAGTATCACACATCCATCCCTCCCTCCCTCCCTCAGCCGGCTCTTTCGTTCCGTGCCGCTCACTCTGAGTCGGACTCCTGTGAGCCTTCAAAAAGCTAAAAAAAACAAATCGCTTTTTAGCCAATGAAGAGCGAGACAGCAGTTGCCATGACAGCTACACGCAATTGTCTGGTGACGCCAATAGTGACCGAGGTCAGGACATTCAGCTAACTGCCAACAACGAGGCATGAATTGTGAACTTTCAGATTACGTTAGATCCTCTCAGCATGTTTATAGCCTGTGGCCCATTTTATAGTTAGGATTGGGATGTTGGGATTTCTCACAGTTAGCAAGCAATCATAAAATACACAATGCACAAAAAAAATAAACAGTGCCTGTATCTACAGAACTTGTTTAGACTACAAAGAAAATGGAAGCAAAAATAAATAAAAATCCAAATGATGAATCACAGAAGAAAAAAAAAAGTGTAACACTTCGAAAAAGAACCTCTTGGGAAGACTAATAAAGTTCATTCATGAATGTTTGAGCCAATATCTGCAACAGAAGATGATGACAACCTCTGGACCTTCAGAGATGATGCACCTTTTTAGGAGAGAAGACGCCAAGGGTTCCACCGTCCTCCCGAATGGCGACGCCCATCTCTGCCAGCAGAGCCTCTCTGTGGAGACAGAGGAACGACCATAAAAATACAGACCAGCCCAAACCCGCCATGAACGCAGCCTGCGGCAGAGAGAAGGCAGAAATGGCCTTTTCCATACAAACACTGGACACGCTGGCTGCCCAGAATAACCCTAACAGATATATTGCAATAAAAACACCACACACGCCTCTCCATTTAATTCTCTGAACGTAGACCCATGCAATGCTGACAACAGCAGGACTAAACCAAACCAGCCGCTCTGGCCAGGCTTTAGAGAGAAGCCCTTTATGAAACAGAGCGGCCAAAGAGTGACGCGTGCGACCAGAGGGCGCAGGGCACAGCCTGGTACCAGACGGGCAGGGGCTGGCATTAGTGGACCGTGACGCCCCACAGGCAGGAAGTGCCTGCGCATGGTGAGAGGAAGACCCTGTCCTGGTGCGCTGGAACTGACCTCTCCATCCGGATGGACTCAGTCTTCCTCAGCTTCTCCTCCCAGGTCTCGTTCAGCTCGGCTATGATCTTCTCCGACTCCTGGAGTGGGGGGGAGGGGAGGGGGGTCAAGTCCAGAGTGACACTCATGAGCCATTATAGTGAGAGAATACATTTGCAATCATAAAGTGGTTTTACATGTACCAGAATGCTGCCACAGTGACTCACCACAGTCAGACTACCTGTGATGACTCACCTGGCCTACAAACCCAGGTGAACACAGCCTTCGCTAACTGCTCGAGGCACACTGGCCTGCTAAATGGCTAAACGTACCGTCGCTTAGGAACCCACTGACCCCCAGGATAGAACAAGACAAGACTTCATAACAATGGAAAGTTAGTGACTGGAAAAGGACATGTGTATTATACCCAAGAAAAAAAGAGGACAAAAAGACTCCTGAAACTCTGCAGACTTTGCTCAACCTTAACACACATTCACACATCAGAGATTCTGGGGATCTTTTACAAGCACAAAGAACAGAGATAAAATACAGTGAAAGACAGCCTTTATTATGAAGAAGAAAAAGAAAAAAAAAAGGGGGGGGGGGGTGACAGGCCACCGATTCAGATAACCTTCATACATCCTTTGTGCAACGTTGCAGCACCTCAAGCATTTGCACAAGCTTGGCTTCAAATCTAAACTCTGCAAAAAGTTCAGTTTCACTACGCTAAAATCATCCATCCATCCAGCGCAGAGCAGCAGCACAGTCTGTACTGTACAGCCAGGATGTCACCTGAAGGTGACAGTATAGTGACTGAAGCATCCTTGGTCTAAAGAGAAGCAGCAGAGCTAAACGGGAAAACATCTGGCCTTCTCCACTGTGTCCAACTCACTGAGGCAAGCTGAGGAAAAGGTGAAGCATCTGGTGTAAAATACAGGAAGTTTATAGACTACACCTCCCT
Organism: Tenebrosternarchus preto; assembly: GCA_025802075.1. Taxonomy (NCBI): domain Eukaryota; kingdom Metazoa; phylum Chordata; class Actinopteri; order Gymnotiformes; family Apteronotidae; genus Tenebrosternarchus; species Tenebrosternarchus preto. Next base: position 2,468,398 of record JAOYMR010000022.1, read on the forward strand.
AGATCCTTCCTAAAGGGTCAACACCTTTACCATCTGCTGGCCTGGAAACCAATGCTGCTGACTGGCTTTTGACTTTTAACCTGTGCAGTGATTTCTTGGTTGTTAATAAACTTGGTTTTGATAGAACCTCAGCCAGGACAGGACAGGACAGGACAGGACAAGACAGGAGATTACATAGCACAAGTCATACTTGAGCAATTTGATGGTTTTTATTTTTTGGCAACAAGTACTAGTAAACTTTAGACATGTCCACTTCTGTAGTCTTTCCAATTCACGTCTGTGCTCCGGCACAACTGACACAGACCTGACACACTCCCACATGTCAAGAATAACACAGGGGGCCAAAATAGTGAGGATGATGTATTTATGTACGCCTTTAATGCCTAATAGTCACAAAGAGCAAGTCTATTTTCGTCCGATTTCCGAAGTGCGTCGGAGGTTGACGTCACTGGGTGACGAGCAAGAGTGTGGGCCACTGCTGTAACCATGGAAACTACAGCTCCTGAAGGCAAGATGCTCCTGAGCCTGTGTTTTGTGTTCTTGTGCGTGCGTGAGAGAGAGAGACAGAGAGACAGAATAAATAAGAAAGATAAGAATGCCATGCTGGTTATAGAGAAAGGATGAGACCACCACCATTTCCAGTGCATTCCACTAAAAGACCATTACCAACATGTAACCTTAATAAGCCGAACCCCAAACACCACTACTCCTCACCAAACATCAGCTCGAAGAGCTTTTATTCCTGAACAAGACTGGAATCATCAACAACACAAGCACAAACGCCTGGGAACATTTTGGAGGTTACCATGGTGAACCACATCACAGCTTGCATACTTAACAAGTGAGCAATTTATTAGCTGGAGAGCATTGGAAGAAACTACAGGGCCCATAGGCTCAGGCTGAGAGCCTGGGGCAGCCAGCTGGTGCTTTTGGGGATTTGGTTTGTGTACATGCAGAGTCAACAAAGGCCTTAGTGTCAAACGCATAGACGACGTGTTTCCTTCACCGACCCCAACCCTGATTACGGGAAAAATCACCAGTAGACTTTACAGATCACTGAACGGGTGTCTGTTATGCGTCTTTTTGAACTCTTAGGATTGGAATGTTCAATGTTCAAATCAAATGATTTCAAGATACAGGGCCGGATTTCGGATTCGAGGTGTTGAGCTAAGCAAGTGCGTTTCTGCCGGTCACCGGAACGTCGACACGCTTCAGGTCGGCGAATTCAGGCATGTCGTTCGGGTGCGTCCCCCGCTCAGGAGAGTGGCGTGCGGAAAACGTACCTTGAGCCTCTCGATGGCCTCTTCTCCACCAGGCGTGGACATGATGCGCTCTTGGATGCTGGAGACGGACTGCAGGCCGGCCTGGCTGCACAGCGAGCCGGAAGACGGTGATGCGGTCAGGCAGCCCATTGGCGCTGTGGAGAGATGGCCAGGCCGTTGGTTCTCTGAGGCGAGCAAGTATCTATGTTTACTGTTGTGAATGTCTTTCAGGTCTGGGGCCACAGAGAAGAGACGAGAGGGGGCGGGGCATGAAAATGATGGAAACGGGTAAAGGGGAGAGGGAAAGAGTGAAGAGAGAGAGAGAGAGAGAGAGAAAGAGAGAGAGAGAGAGAGAGGACAATGAGGACGAAAGACTAGTAAGACACACAGAACACATTTAACAAATAAAAACAAAAACACAGCCCAATCAAAATGGCCAAATACACAAGGTGATAGTTTTCACACCAGGGGGTGCCAGAGTCTTTTTTAGAAATAATTTACTATGAATTACTGTGTCTAATTATTTTATTTATTTTGTTATTTGCTTCAGGCTAGACTATTTCAGCACACATTCATTTTCTTTAGTAAATCTAATTATTTTTGAAGCCGTCACACTCCAGTGCAAGCATTTGAAAACAATTTGGACATTCGATTTTGTAAATGATTTAATTAAAAGTTGGAGACCTGGGTGAAAACCATTTTCACTTCAGGAGACCGAAGGGTTTATGGTGAAGGACTACACAGAGGCCATGGGCACAGAGAGCACAGCGAGACACAGCTTGTGAAGACGCATGTTGTAGCTCGAGGCTGGGACACTGTGGGCTCTCTCACACACACACACACACACACACACACACACACATCCAGTGCAATCTTCTTCTCACTGCTGGAGAGCAGAGCCACAGGGCTCCACAATACAACCATGAAAGCACTGAGGTTGATGGAGAACGTAGAGCCAAAACCTCTTCTGAACATGTCAGCCACTGCAGTCGCAGCACAGCAGCGGGTGACGCTTCCGTCGGCTCCATGCAAATGACTCATGCAATCGAAAGATCCAGCGCGCAGGACGCCGAGCGTTAAAAACCTCCTCCACCTCGGCTGCCGAAGCCCAATCAGACGCAGTAAAGCACATCCGTCCCTTCGCACAGATCAAGAACTCCCAGACAGACATTCAAATAAGACACAGTTCCGTTTCAGTAGCCCATAATGTTCCTGCAGCTCTGCGGCTCCGAGGAACGCGGGCCGTGTAACAGGATACGAAATGAGGCACTGAGATGGTGAGAAGAGGACAAAGTCATTGGGTGGGGAGAGGGGGATCTAGCTGGACAGGGAGCGGCTAGATCGATACATGAAGGCCACAGCACGCTAAAGCAATCGGACACTGCATGTGCACCAACTCCACTCCACCTCTACGTCTGCAACAGTGAAATAAAGCGAGCACCTTTCCTCCAGGAGTGCCTGGCCGCAATCTGAGAAATACTGTCATCTGTAACGGACAGGCACATGACGACAGAAAACAAAAAGGCCATGTAAAAAGATGGTATTTGACAATACATAAGAAGGTATGATTCTGAAATGTCAGTTTGGGCTTGGAAATGGGGCCTATTTCTACTGAGTGAGGGAGCTAAGAGCATAAGGGTTCCAGTCCTCAGCTCAACGTGCACCACCCCAGTCCGAGAAGAAAACCCAAGTGCAAAGAGTGCCGGCAGCGTGCTAGATGCTCCAACCCCCAACTCCTAAACCTGCTAAGAGTAATTTGTCTGGGACTCCTTGCGTCTCAAGCTCTGGCAGGAAGAGAAACAAAGGCATGCAAAAGCCAGCAGGTTCACTTCCAGCGAGAGCCAGAAGCAATGATTAAGCTATCAGCAGCAAGAAGAGAGCAAAGAGACAGGGAGGGACGGGGAGCTTGTGCAAGGTCATACATATACACACATTTGCTTTCACTTCCAGGGTAATCATCCCCCACTGGATCGACTGAAGGGAAGCAGGAAGAACAGGAGAAGGATGAGAGATCAAAGTTGAGAGGACTAGTACAGGTGTGAAGGAAGAAGTTGGAGAATTTGGACCTGATCAGTAGAAATGTGATGCGAAGACGATGGAACAAACCTAACACTAGAATAAACAAAATTCACTCTAATAGGCCATGAAAATAACCAGTTATTCAGGCAAATGTATTTCAACCCCACCAAATTCCTATGATGCATTACATTAGTCTACACATGATCCAACAGCACAATATCAAATCAATTTCATCTGGTTCACTGCATTATTAGGAGATCATAATCTGCTTGGATGGACTTCAAACTCTACAGCCTAGAAAAGGATGTTTCTAGAGCCAGAAAAAAAATTAGATATTTCATTAATCTTGTCTGTACATAAAACAATAAATATCGGTCTACACCTATTCAGTTCCCTTTCTTGTTAAGAGTGAGTTCAGATCTAGATACATGCAATGGTGTGAAGACAATGGGAAGAGAGGTGTTGGAGACAGGAGACAGAACGAGCCCTGGTGAACGCGTGTCTTTCGGGCAGGTGGGTAACCGTGGCGGCGGCCAGCGGCCGGAGCCGCTCTCCCAACTTACTGTCCAGGATGTCGCCGAGGCCCTGAGCGCGGAGCAGCTCCTTCAGCCGCGAAACCTCGTCCTTAAGCTCCCGCACCAGCTTGGCGTTGGGGTCCTCGTTGATGACGGCATTGCACTTAATCTGCTTGGCCCGGTCCGCATACCTGCATCCATGGACCAGTGCAGCACGAACCACATGTGGGGGGGGGGGGGGATAGAGGTCCCACGTTAATGTCTCATACAGAGATTATAAAAAGCTAGTTGGGTTTGAGTTGTTTCTGTGGTGTTAAACATGCAGGTGGGATGAAGAGTGCTGTGGTGGAGGACAGGGGGTGTGGCTGGATAAAGAGGGCAGGACCATGGTGGAGGACAGGGGGTATGGCTGGATGAAGAGGGCAGGACCATGGTGGAGGACAGGGGGTGTGGCTAGATGAAGAGGGCAGGACCATGGTAAATGCAGGGGGTGTGGCTGGATGAAGAGGGCAGGGCCATGGTAAATGCAGGGGGTGTGGCTGGATGAAGAGGGCAGGGCCATGGTAAATGCAGGGGGTGTGGCTGGATGGCTGTGTTTGGAGAGATGATGGAGTTTTAACCTCAGCGTGCTCAGAGTCTCATCATAGTTAATGTCAGCAGGACTCAAAGCAGCCACCATAGCTGTCCGAGAGTTTCCACCTAGTTAAAAGAGAATATGTGAAATCAATAAAACCACAAACCATCTTATACTTGGACTTTACAACACAAGATCAGTGAGCGAAAGCTTTAAAATGCTTTTTTAAAAAAGGTAACAAGGATTATTATTATCAATATTAAATCTTCCTGAAACCCATGGTTGACCAAACACACCTAAATTCTCTCTCAGAAGCCACGTCAACACAGAGTCTCTGTAGGGAATAAAGTCCGTCTTCTTTTTCTTCTTGCTCTGTTTTCACAATAGAAACATCCATTAGAACTTAAAGAAGAAAGGCCACAATATCATGAAAGGAAAGGGTTAGTTTTCGAAAAATGAAAAGGGGAATCAACGTGGGGTGGGACACAGGTTCCACACCAAGGGTGAGAAAGAAGGTTAAACAATGAGAGGACAGGTTGTCTTTGTTGTCACTAAAAGGAGTCAGAGAACACAGAAGGTTTTACCTTGCTGGTACAGTTATCCTGGGTGGGCAAAGCGTTTGGGGAAGAGAGACACACACAGACAGCACTCAGTGATACAGCACTGCAGTGAGACAGGCAGGACAGAGATAGACGAGGGCAGGTCATAGAGTACCAGACTTCACGGTAACACTCACCACCTCAGCCAGTGCGGAGATCACCTTTCCCAAGGTAGTTAAGGATTTGTTGATGTTTGCACCCTCCTGTAGAGCAAAATAACACGGGAAAGAAAAATCTTTACTGAGCAAAGATGCAGAAGATTTAGTCAGTACCTACGTGCCCCTCCAGTGAGGAGGCAGTGGTGACTGTAAAGGACTTTTTTCTCTTTTTTTTTGATGCAGCACTATGCTCTAGTGAACACCACAAGGTTGTGAATAACATAACTGGGTGCCAGGGTACACACTGTGACTTCAGTTTCAACGTCCAAAAAACTGGCATGCATGCTTCAAGACTTTCCAGGTCTGGATCTGGGTGTGTGTGTTGGGGGGGGGGGGGGGAGTGTCTGTGGGTTTGTGCGAGCGATTGTGTCTGGCCAGCAGCATTGTTGCCATGGTAAAGGGCAGCGGGTGCGTACCTTCAGCCGCGTGCCCTTGGCGCCGGTCGAGTCTGCACGTTCACTGCCTGCCAAGTCCACCAGGCTGATTTTGCTGACCTGCGACACGCATAACAGCAGAGACACAAAGATGGGAGACAGTAGAACAGGTCGGCCTGTAAACTCTCCGTCACACAGAGACCTCGAACTGCCACTCAGTCTCCCCATCATCACGTTCACTGTTCAATTTCTCCCCCCGTTCACCGCAGTTAAAATGGCCATTAAGTTTGAACTGCTTTGCCACCTGGTGCTGTGAATTTGTTTGAGTGTAATGGTGCCAGGCTTGAACTACAGGACCCCTGGGCTCGGTAATCTGGGTCAGGTCAGTTTCTGCCCTCAGCCTCACACTGGCTGCCCGTGGGACTCCAGGAGAGCAGCTGCACACAGATCCAAGTGCAGCCTTGGGGAGGAAAAATCGAACGCGATCACGCTGCACAAAAGGCCATTGTCCACTACAACTCCACAGAGATGCTTTTGTGGAGATGTAGGACAATGAGCCCCACACATGAGGGCAGCAGGGCACGCCCCGGCCCCGAGAGAGAGAGAGAGAGAGGGCCCCCGCCCGCGGTGGGCTGGGCACCTGCTCTGACCTTCTCTGTGGACAGGTCCGTCTCGCTGTCATGCTTCCTCTGGGTGAAGACGATGGTAAAGACAGCATGGGAGCGGCTGCTGGTCTCGTTCATGTTGGTGGCGGCAACAGTCCTGCAGACGGGAATTATGGGTTAAACACTGAACAGGACGGCATGCGTGGCATCCGAGGTCTACTCCTATAACATGCCCCTTCATCATTTGAATGTTCTGCTCTTAGATCTCAGCTGGACGTTACTATGCAACAGACTGGCAGAGTTGTTTGCATGCTTAGTTACTTGCTGAGGAGGATCTCTGACCGAGTACTTCATTAGGAAACCCTCTCTGGAGGAGGGAGCAGCTAATCTCCAAGGGCTGGTTCTGCTTACAGCAAGAGCATGCGGAGGCTGCATATCCAGGATTATGGTCGTCCTTGTAATCCTGGAATGATCTAGACAGTGCAGGAATACATCCAGACTGTCGGAGTGTGGGGTGAAGCAGTGCATTGTGGACCGTCTAAATACACTGCACTCTCCGAAAAGAAATCTTGAGAGTCAGCAGTGGGCAATTACAACCCCCTACTGCATGGTCCTTCCTGAGAACGCACACACAGCCAATCAGGATGTCCCATGACCAGTCATGCCCTTCCTCTTCGAAAGAGCTATTTTTACTATGTATAAAGCCGCCCTCTTACAGCGTGTTAATGCAGTTTCCGGATGGCTGACAAACACAGCCAGCCACACTGCAAACGCCTTCCTTCAGCCAAGTTCTCACATCGCCTTTTAGTGCCTGCAATGTGGCCTCTCCAAACACAGAAGGTACCGGCTATCCTGCAAAGGTCCTCCACTCGTGGAGGAGTGAAATGGATAAAGGCGGCTCCTCCCTGGTGGGGAGTCTCCGTCTCCGTCCCCATCCTCTCACCTGGCTTTGTTACCGGCGTCCATGAGGTCAGCGATGTCTGTGTAGGAGGTGACGGCCAGCTTGGACAGGTCCTCCACGTAAGGCCCAAGCAGGGGGTGCTCCCTCACACGCAGGTTTCCCTTGTTCTTGGGATTGAGCAGGTCTCGCACTCTCTCACAGTATATCTCCATGTACGCAACCTACGTGCACATGGACGTTTCGATTTAAAAGATCATGGTATTAAAAATCAATAAATATCGTAGCATTGATTACTTTGTATCTGCTAAATGACGGGTGTGTATGAGCTGAGAGGGTCAGTAAATGGTGAGGAGAGGGGCGGAGCCATGCAGGACTGTCTCAGGAACGTCGGCACTCTCGCGCCCGACTTTTCCGCTCGTTCTGCACCTCCCCGCAGGATAGAGAGCAGGAGCGTGCACGAGGGAGCGGGTCGGGGCGGGCGTGCACGAGGGAGCGGGTCGGGGCGGGCGTGCACGAGGGAGCGGGTCGGGGCGGGCGTCTGCCACTCACCTCCACAGAGTACGAGATCTCATCGTCTGCGTTTTCATTGATTTTCTCAAAGAGTTCTTCACAGAGCTGAACGGGAGAGTGAAAGTGGTGCATTAGGCAGTGAGGAGAGACCGATCGATAAAGCACACAAATAACTCAAACGGCTACGGCGTGGGCCACAAAAAGAGCCCGTTCCTCAGTGTCTTTTGGCAACGGCTGATCTGGTATCAGAGTCTGACTCACTCATCCTCACTGATGGTGCTTCCCACAGACACTTAACAGGCAGATGCTTCGTGGTCACATATGGTGCTCGGAGACAAAGAACCCATGTCTATACCTGAGGGATGATGCCTTCCTGCCCCTCCTCCTGTTTGCCCATCATGGTGTAGGACTTGCCAGCGCCGGTCTGGCCGTAAGCAAAGATGCACACGTTGTAGCCCTCGAAGGCATGTTGTAGCATCTCCTTGCCAATGTCATTGTACACACGACTCTGGGACGCGAAGCTGGGGTCTTCCAGCTAGGTGAGGATGGAGGAAAGAACAGAGGGGTTTACATCAACACGCCGCGGACGCTAGCGAATGATTAACTACTCTCATAATCCTCACAACCCAGCAATGTTTTACAGAGCCAGCAAAACGAGAGGGAAAAAAAAGAAACAAAGAATCAAAAATGGAGGGAAAAAAAGTGAGAGAGACAGAGTGATGGAGAGAGAATAGAGAAAAAAAGAGGAGAGAGAGAGAGAGAGAGAGAAACAGAAAGAAAGAGGAAAATAGAAATTACCGTGGTATGTGACCAGTAAGAGTAATCGAAGCTGAAGGACTTTGGCGATTCTTTTGGGTTTTTCGGATTCAAAATAGCTGGAAGAGAGAACAGGACATGAATACAGCACAAGGAAAGTCTGAACGTTTGTGGGCTGGCTGTTCATCAGAAGCCCCGCTTTACTGAGGACGAGACACAATCTGAGAGGAATTGCAAAAACTAAAATAAATAAAAAGCAGCATTTCTTTGTAGTTTGAATGGTTATAAGAGGATTGCAGACCTCCAACATTCAGCCGTGCTTTACATCTGTGAATCCTTTACATCTGTGTCGTGTGAATTGTCCCTCAGGACAAATGAGAGACATAAAGCAGTTTCAGGGATCTGAGTGCATTTTTTCCACACACACCTGGATATTGATTATGTTATTCAATATTTGTTCAAGTGCCAGCACCTGAAGGACCTGATATCGCTGTCGACCTGTTGAGACTCAAAATCGCCTCAAAATACGTTTCTGAGCTGCGCCGAAATGTCAGATGTGTGTCTACAGTGAAGGAGATCATTTTAGTCTTGCTTACTGCGCAAGTACCCTCACAAAAACACCGCACTGCAGTGAACAAAAGGATGGCTTCCCTCTAGGTCACTTTTACCATGCTTTAAGTTTTACCGCAACACTGGTAAAAAAAAAAAAAAACCTAGCAGAAGAGGAAGTTCTAGCCAGGGTGACATGGCAGATCAGACTGAAATACAGAAATGCCTCATTTAAGCACTTTCCATTCAGATCTAAACAGCTGAGAAGCAGAAAGGGCCCGAATGTAGAAGAGGGGCCTTTCAGACGTGACGTACAACTGCAGGGAGGACAGCCAACCGGCCCAAAACCTGGGCGTGGAGGCCGTGGAGGTCACGCGTCTGACCCCAGACGTGCGCCAGATTTCCCTCCTCCGTCTTCGCTCTCCGTTCACGTCCTCCGGTCTTCACCAGCTGTCTCTCTCCTAGTCTCTCCATGAATCCATCCCAGCCTGTGTACATGCACTCCCAACCAACCAACCAACCACCGCCGCCCCTCTCCCCCAGGGCCACCCGGCCTAGCGATCTTAATAAACAGTAATCCACAGCCATGACTGGCATGAGGCGAATCTAATCCCTCCCACCCCCCCCAACCCCATCGCCACGCGGCAGGAATGCACGGCGGGATATTTATAGTTATGGTGGGGGCCAGCTGCTGTCAAAGTCCCCCCCACGAGGGGCCACGTCAAGTGTTTCACAGCCTGACGAGTCCCCTGGCCTGGGCCCACGGGCTTTGGACCAGTCTGCTGACGGGCAGCTGGAAAAATCCGAGGGAATGACTGGCGAATATGATGCGCATGCTTCCGGGCCTAGCAACCAACCCAAACAGAACGGCAACACACCCAGCCGAGGAGCAGAGAGCTCGCGCACACCTCCTCTGGCCATGGAGAGGCGCCGTAGGCCAACACGCTCAGCTTTAACACGCAGAGCAGCCCATGTTCCAAAGACAAGCAGGGGAGGGAGATTAATTACAGCCTGAAGCACAGCGCCCAGGCCGAGAACCTTCGGATAGCGCTGAAGCTCGCCTGGTGCGCACCCCAATCACAAAGCTTTCATCAATAATGCTGTTTAAATTGTGTGTGTGTGTGTGTGAGAGAGAGACAACACACACGCTCGGTACTCATCCTGCAGGTGAGAGCCTAATGAGAAAGATGAACAGAGGAGAGTAAAGTTGGTGGGGTTTTCCCGTACAGGATTGACTGCTGCTCCTTCCGGAGCATGACATTAGAGTGTAACAGCGCCGTGCGATCAATCACGCGTGGCCTCTGAAGGCCATGCAGTTGAGAGCAGGTAGAATCCACCTCGCCTTGCCAGCCTCTCAGCCCCTTAGGACCCGTGAGGACCAGCGTGCCGATTTGGGCATCTGATCACAGGGATGTGTGAGGAGAGCACAGCTAAATCAGGAGTGAGTCCTTTGATCTGCGGCCTTTTCCTGGAACAAAAAGCCCACAGAGGCTATAAACGCCTGCGCACACACTGCCCATCAGTCGCTCTCAAAGGGGGAGCGGAGGGGCTGGAGGGCAGCCCAGCTAGACGATACCCTCCCCCACCCCTTCCTCCTGGACTTCCCCTTACTGAGACATGTGCTAGTACAGTCACAGGTGTTTGTGTGTGTGTGTGTACTCACACACACACGGCAGCGTGCGAACCCACCCTCTCCGCTCACAGCTAAATCAGCCTCGATCTCCTTATCATGAAGGCAGCCATGTCTCATCCTGCCCTTTTGGAGAAGAAAGAGGAAGTAGTTTTCCACCGGTGAATGTGATTCACGATCACGACACATCGTCCCACTCGTTCTCTCCCTCCGTCTGTGATCGTTTTACCTCTCTCTCTCTCTCTCTCTCTCTGTCTCTAATCACTTTGTTATCTGACAGGGTGCTCCTGCGTACTTCACACAGAACACATGCATGAACATACACACTCTCTCACACACACATACACTCTTCGGGCAATTATTACATGTTAAACTGTGGCAACAAGTAAGGTCTTAAATGCCTGTTGCCGCGACAACCATCATACCGTCCTGTGGGAACCACTCGTGTGCCGCAGTTCACCGCTCCACTCCACTACTGCAGTCACACTCCCTGCATCCTTTCAACATTTCGCCGGCATACGCACATCATAATTCAATTAAACCCGCGCTGAAAACAGCCGTCCTCAAGCTCGCAGACTCCTTACGCCCGGTAGGACGTGTAAACGGCTCATAGTGAACACATTTGGACTTGTAAGCCAAGCATTAAGCCGCTTAAGACTCCAGAGAGCTCAGCTGAGGAGGGGGTGGGGGTCCACGCGCGAGCACCTCCAGAGGACCAGGAGAAAGAGCCTCGGATGTCCCAGCACAGCGGAAGCGGACGGGAGCGCGAGAGCCTCGGAAAACAAACCCGGATGCTAGCGGACGCCTCTAGAACAAGGTCATCACGAAGATGGGAACAGAACACCTGCCCTACCCTGCCACTGCGTGTGGCAATTATCATGAAGCCAATACCTTAATCGCTCCGTGTGAAAGCACAGTATTAACAGAGGACAAGTACTTTGCAAGTGGCTGTAATTAGTGCTCGAGCTCTCCAACATCCACTCTCGTTGAGCTACTATAACTAATCAAAACACACAGCTTGCTTCCCTTTCAGCAGGAAGTTGATGTGTTTGTAAATGTCCTACAGGAGCAGCGTCCCCATCCTAACTCTGCAGAGCTTATATTCGTTTTTGTTTCTTTCTTTCTTTCAAATAATATTACAATATATTCTCATACAAAACCAGCTACATTTGGCAGTGCCTTCCAGCTCTCAGTGAGTCACATGACTCTGGTATTACTGGTTTTTCTTCTCACGCGCACATAATTGTGCATGAAAAGCACAAAAACATGAGCTCAGATTCATGAGCTGCAGCGAGCGAGTAGTTATCTGGAGGAACTGAGAGTTACAGCACTGAGGAAAAGATGCAGTCAGACCGACACACGAGTGCAGTTACACACTGATCCATCCCACGCTGTGCCATGCAGACGCGTAGGGTTCAGATGCACACAGGGCCGAGATAATGAGCTCGTCTGCTTTCATCACAGCATGAGAGGCAGACAGCAGGGCCTCGTAATGAGCGCCAGGCTGCTTTTACCAGCCAGCTGACAGTAGCCGTCGAAGAGAGGAGCACGAATCCAGCATCATCTGGCTCCAGGGCCTGGAGAACTCTACACTCCATTGTCTAGGTCCAGAGGAGCAGTCAAGCTCGGTCTGATGGAGACACCTAGCTCCAGACCTCCCCCCTTCCCTCCTCAGGCCCACGATCTGCATTTGGACCAAAGCCAAATCTAGACTAGCAATTAGCAGTCTTCAGACACTTGTAAGGAAACATTACTAGTCCCCAAAGCCCAAAGCAGAAAACTGAAACAATGGTGCATCACAGAGCGAGATGCTGGCTAGAATGCATTTTCCAAATGCCAGCTAAAGAATACCCAGGTTCAAATGAGCTCCCCAAGAGGTCAAAGCCAGCAACTGCTGTTTAATATTAAGTCAGAAAAGAGGAACATCAAGTATGGTTTCACCACCCTCCCCCATTCAGTGGGCTGTATCTTAAAGAGGGAAGCTGAAGGAAGGCTCTCACTTTAGAATATAAACACACAGTCTGCTTTTACACACACACTTCTTTCGCAGGTGGTGCTGCAGCCACCAACCCATGTTCGCAAAGCTAACACTACCACACCCGCACAGAACCCTGCTGATACCGTGGCTACAACAGGTCAGGCACGCCTCTAAACAAGACCACGACACCTGGACCAGCCTCTAACCCAGACGCTGGACAACCAACGCCTTTCCAAGAGGGACAATGAACTTGCCACAAAACAGCTGTGCAAACCTGCAACGCAAAGACAAAAGCGCAGAACACAGCACTGTAACTGCACTACGCAAAACAAAAGAGGCAAGAAGAGAAGAAGAAAGATGGAGAACAATGCTGCGGCCGCGAGAGAGCAGCGAGAGCAGCGAGAGCAGGCGGGAGAGCAGGCGGCCCCGTCCACAGCCGGGACCCGCACAGTACATGAGGTCATCCTTTAGGACAAGCCCGTGTCCTGCTTTAGAGCACAATGACTTTTCCACACAGTCTGTCTCTACCCAACAGTGAAGACAAGCACAGGAAACACTCGGGTTAAGGTTCCTTGGATGAAGCAGAGCTCAAATAACGCTGATAAATATTCACTCAAATGAAGCAAAAACACCTGAATCTTTACATGCTGTAGAAAGTTGACATTCTTGTACGATCTACATGAAATGTCCCCTGGACGTGCTAGAACATTATATCACTCAATGAGAATGTGAGGTATGAACACAGGTGATACACAGCGGTAAAAGCCTTGCATGGGGTGGACGGAGGTGACGGAGTTGAGCAGCAGGGAGGGTGTAGCTGGAAACCACTGGGTCTGCACGGAGTAGCCCCAGCTGCTGGAGTGAGGCCTGCTCTCCTCTCCTGCTATTTATACAGGACCAGATGGTAGGTGCTCCTCCATATGTTGACGGATCCACAGTGACAGGGAGGAATGGGCACGTTTCTGCACACAGACCTTCCTGACACGCTGCACTCAGCAAGAAAGCACAACATGCGCTCTCTCTCTCACACTCACACACACACACACACACACACACACACACACACACACACACACACACACACACACACACACACACACACACACGGAGATACTCTCCGAGCTCAAGGACCAGACAGGCCATAGATGGCAAGGAAGAAGGTTAAACCAGATGGCAATGCTGATGTTTGTAGAAGGTTGCTGATTAAGGCCTTCTCGGTTCTACAGCTGACAAAAGGTTGAGGATTGGGTATCAGCTCGGCTATTTCCATGAATCGCATTGTGGAGCAGGTTATTTCTGTTCCTAGCTCTGTATGAACCCTCCTCACCCTGGTGAAGCAGAACCTAGTGCCAGGCCTGGAGTTTCCACCACGCCAGAAGAAGCAAGTGGAAGGGCGGAGTCTGCACACAGGCTCCTACACAGAGTCTGTACATAGAGGCAAACTTTTCATGCCCCTCCAGTGAACTGAAATGTCTACCTTGCTGCTGTCATACAGAAAAAATGCATGACACCATATCCAAGACCACTGTGAACGCCAGAGACTGATGGAGATGACTTGAACTCTAGATCAAAGGCACTGACATTCGAGATGGTTGTGTGGCCTACGGCAGGGAGAAGAGGGTCCACAGAGAGAGAGAGAGAGAGAGAGAGAGAGAGAGAGAGAGAGAGAGTGTGCGCAGAAGAGCCAGAGGCAAAAAAAACATCACACAACAAAAGTGAAAACGCTTTGTTCTTCGCACCGAGCGAGTTCATGACGCCGTACTCCACCCGTTTAACACCACAACCATCCTTTAATAACAGAGGCCCACTGGAGATCTTCCACCATGCAGCCCAACGTACAGCCTCCATAATCGGTTAAACAGCGAAACTTGCAACACCCCCCTCCCCCCCCCCCCCCCAAACCACAACTAGTCTTCCACAGTGAGAAACAAAAGAGGACAAGTTCCACACTGTGTAGTTTCTGTACCTCTCCATTCAAAGAGAAACTACACAGTATGGAAGTGATGATGAGCCATGCAGCCCAAACAACAACACGTGAGGGTCAGGCGCCGTGGCAACAGGAGCAGCAGTGCGGTGCAGGCGTGCCCAGTGTGTTCGCAAGTTCCCGTGTTTCCACACACTTACACGAGGCCCATCTGATTAGGGTTTCCAGCTGATTTAGCTCAACTGTCGTTTCCAACCTCTGGTTTGCTCTTTCTTGTGATTAAAACTGCATGAATAAGAATAGTGACCACAACTGGCCGTGCCTGGACTACAAAGAGCAACATTTCCAGAGAGAGAGAGAGAGAGAGAGAGAGAGAGAGAGAGAGAGAGAGAGAGAGAGAGAGAGAGAGAGAGAGAGAG
>JAOYMR010000022.1:2483270-2503682 GCA_025802075.1 Tenebrosternarchus preto
AGAGAGAGAGAGAGAGAGAGAGAGAGAGAGAGAGAGAGAGAGAGAGAGAGAGAGAGAGAGAGAGAGAGAAACACACAGGCAGAGACACACACCTGTTAGGCAAGCTGCCTCCTCAAGACCATGTGAAGACAGATGATTCATTATGTGCATTAAGCACCTTGTGCTGTCTGGGAGACACAAGCCGATGACAACATGAACTACACAGGTACCAGCATGTCATTCTGACACATGGCTGGATCTGTATTGGAACCATGTAGCCTGAGCAGACGCTAGTCAGGTGACGCGAAGGCCAAATCGTGCTTAAATGCCGTTTCAGAGAGGACACGGATGAGCACGTCACTGGGACGCAGCCGTCAGAGACGTCACGCTGCGCGTTTTCAGTTTACACGACGCTCTGCTACCAATCAGAGTGGAGGGAATGAGGGACACGTGCAATTGAACCATTTTGCAAGCTATTATGGGTAATTCTGGCTTTAGCCTTTGTCTCAGTGGAACAATGAACAGTTCCCCCGTTTCCCTTTATATGCACATTACTGAACGGAATGACATGGGGCACTGAATTCAAAATGGTTATTTCACCTCTAACAGGCATGAGCCAATGGGAACACTGTACTTTAAGTATGAAGAAGGCCCTCCAAGGCCCCCGTGCACACAGTAAACCTTAGGTTTATGCCGCCGGCTTATTCCCACACAACCAGGTGCAAACCAAGTTCAAAAAAGTCCTGACTTTCATAAAAGTGCCATGTAGGTGCACGTGAGCACATGGAGGCACAAGGTAATGACGTTCCTTTTTTTATTTTTTATTTAAAAGAACGGCCACTTTGCTTTCCAGCTAGGCCGTTGTTTTGTGGTTTCAGGAATATTGCGCCAGAAGGTCTGACTATACACTGGTGTATTCTGCACGTCAACACCACTCAGCAGAGCAGAGCCTCCCCCTCCCTCAAATCTTCACCCCTGTACACTTGTTGCAGAAATCACAGGCCTCAGTTCAGACCAGTCACTATGCTCCCAATTAGTTGATTTCTGGCCTGTAAACTCAGCTGTGTGTAGCAATATCTAACTTTCACTATACTCATAATTACAGAATACAACACGCACTGGTGATCACAGGTTTGAGATCAGTCCACTGTAACCCTGTTGCTAATTAGAGATCACTACACATAGTGGAGATCACAGGACTGAGATTAGTCCATAATAACCATGTTCCTAATCAGAGGCTACCACACAGTGGAGATCACAGATCAGCCTGCCACCTTGAGGTTCCTAATTAGACCAAAAAAAAAAAAAACCCTTTTAGGACCAGAAAACATTCTCCATACCTGAAGGAAAAAGTGCTGGAATAGTTGTATATAACCACGTTTGAATGTAGAACTTTGCAAAACATCTAAAATAGAAGAGGCATCATCTAGCTTTAGTCAGTATAAATGAGAAGAGAATGGCTATATGAATATATAATCAAGTAAGTTTATTATTAAATACTATTTATTTATTTATCTGTCTGTATAGCATGTTTCTCACATAAATCACATCAGAGAATCACTAGTTGGAAGAATGGACAAGCATATGCTTGTAAAGTATTCCTGAAGCCAGGCTCAGATGGAGCCTATGGGAACCTGCTGGTTTCTGGAGTCACCTGCAGGTCAGGTCTGGCTCCGCCCCCTCTCACCAAGAGGCTGGCTCTAGCCATGTTCACAAGCTTCACGTTTTAGATCAACAGCAATACTGAACAGTATCAACAGTAAAAGATCCCTTAACAAATACGGGCCAAGAGAACATTTTCCCAGCGACTCCCCAGGCCACCACAAACAACTGATTCAAGCCTGATGAAAGAAGCATGTGTCCAAATTCCACCCATACACAATACACTGAAACTTCCAACCATACAGAGACCTACTGTGAACAAAATATTTGTGTTTATTAAGCAAATGCAAGGTGTTGTTTGCAAACAGTTTTGCCCACCTATGATTCAGTGGTGCCACAAGAGCATGTCAAAGGAAAAATAAAATGAGAAGAGAAGAGCAGGGAATGGCGCCTAACGAGGAGGGATTATAGAACAGCTGGCAACACAGTAATGAAACAGCAGAACAGCAACACTCAATAGTAACACTGACGGCGACCGAGTGGGGGCAGGGTGTCTCATATTTACTCGTTTATGCAACATTTTTAACACAAAGCATATTCAGTGACAGCCTGTGTGCAGATCAGCAGGTCTGCAGAACACCGGTGGAGAAAACGCATGTGCGAGAGCAGGGCAGGGCCTTTTCTACATGCACATGGAGAGAGACACCGGAACACGAGCATGTGTGTAATAGCCTCCAGCAGCCATCACGAGGCACATTAGTATTGATCGTCATGGACACCGCGACTAGTTAGTGTGCGTGATGCAAGGCGCTATGATGCTCTGGGAATATTTCTGGAATATTTCCGGAAGCAGGAGCAGTACCTCATGCACAAGGCGGTGCAGCCAGCGATGTCAGCCAGACTGGAGCAACCCGGGCTGGGTCAGCAAACACCTTCTGACAGAGCTGCGTTAATATTACGTAGCCAGTTCAGCTTGGGCCACTTCAAACTTCCCATGTTCCAAACAGTTAATCGTACAAGAAATACACAGAACTGTATAATTAGCAGACTACAGGGAGTTTGGTTAGTAAATGTGTAGAGGGTCATCTTTACCCTGTTATCAGTACTGTACTTACTGTTTGGTATTGTGCTCCTTTCTGTAATTCCTGCAAGGTTTTAGCATTAACTCTTATTTATCTAGCAGTATCCTAGTTCATTGGCTTCTAACTTATTGTACTGGTTTGGATACATTCCAGGAATAGATGGCAAAGCATTTCTCTAAGTCACTCTTGATAAGAGTATCTGCTAAATGCCATAAATGTCAATGTAAATATTTAACCTTATTAAATAGATACAGGGGTTTAGGGTGGCAAACATGATCGTACAAATAATACAGAATAGTGTGCAGACAAACAGGCCGCTCTGGAGCAAAGATCTGGCCACTAATGCAGTTTTTTCTGGCCGTTCTGAAGTAATCATGTTCAAGCTAGTAATAGCTTGAATGTTCTTGTGCAACACGGGACAGGATGAGTGTCGCTCTCTTCAGCCTGTGGTTAACGAACCTTGGGAGAGGACTGGTACATGGGGAGGTCAAGAGTGCACTTGCGAGAGTCGGAGGAGGATCAGGGCTGCAGTGCACTGACCTCGGGTGAGGATTACACCTTTAACTGGTTCAGCAGCTTGGCTCTTGGGGGCTCATGGGTAAGACAACCTTTCCAGTGCCAGGGCCACTCAGCCAGCTTGAAGCGAATCAAACCAAACAGCCCTGATTCTTCCTCTCTCCTCCTGCTCTCAAGTTTACCATCTTCCTCTTTTTTAAGTCTCTCTGTTCTTCATAAAAGACTGTTTCTGACTCTTCCTCTCAAGGGTTTCTTCAGGTCCCCATCAGTAGCAGCGACCGTCACAGACACACCACCAGAACCTTTCCAAATAACAATGCACTCTAAAACAAGACACTTCACTTGGATTTAGACTGAATTTGCTCGATCTAGTAAAGAAAACCTGCTCTCTAGGAGGATGTGATTCTGAGGACAATAATCTATATTCTGCAGGGAGTAAAGCAACATCTTAGCTAAGCAATTAGGAGGTTATATAAGACTAACATTGAGGTCAGGCAAAGCACCAAGTCCTTATTTTTAATTAGTTCCACCATCATACCTGAGTATAAACATCCCCTCTCCTTAAGTCCCACTAATTCTCTTCATTTTGGGAGTTCGACCCAAGATCTCCAGCTCTCCCGAGCTCTCCCGCTCCAGAGTGCGTCATGGTCTGCATTGTCCTACTCTGTCCAAACACAGTCCTCCACAGAGCCTCAGCTCACCCCCCCACAAAATTTGAGGGTGGAGAACATTCCTGCCTGCTCCTGCTTCCGCTACCCTCTTCCTTCCCTTGCGGAAAACAGTAGTGGGAAACGACAGCTGTCTGCAGCCCTAGTTAAAACAAGTGCCTTACCTGAACTAGGATAAGAAACCTGAGGAGTAACTGGGTGTGCTGCAGAGGGAGAGTGTAATAAACAGTAAGACAGAAATATTTTCACTGACTCTCACTCCTACTCAGAGAAACCGGTCAGTTTTCTCTGTCTGACATTCAGTGCTGAGAGATTAAGCACAAGTGAGGTGGAGGATTTGGCAACGCCATCTTCCAGCTGCAAAACAATGCCTCATTCTGTACTGACCTGACAGAGCAGGGAGGAAAACATAAAAGCAGCAATAAATTAGGCACGTCCCAGTTAAATCACGGTTTATCCTCACAACAGGCTGCGTCTCTGCCGGTACATCAAAAACTACGGCAAGCAGCCGGTGAGCTTTCAGGAGGAAGCAGGAACCACCAGGGCAGTTCCTCAGAGGTGCAACGCCAATCTGACGGCAATGCCAGTCTGCCAGTATCAGTCACAAACAGGTTTACACATCAAGGAGCAAGTGAAACCCTATTTCTACTGTCGAAGTAAAACAACACCCAGAGTTCAGTGCAGGTCCAGATAAGCTGGGTAAATCCCCATGATCCCCATGCCAGCAACAACCCTTTAAAGCCTCCACCACCACCCCAAACACAAGCAGGCCTGCATGGCATAGCCTTGCAAAAAGACAACATTCCCAGCATACCATTTGCAGAGGTCTCCAGTCAGGAACGCCCGGGCCAGCCGCCAGCCCTACAGTGAGCTGGGGGAAGAGTTTCGCGGGTGCGCACGCACACGAGACCCGTCGAATACTGGCTTCACTTTCTCTTCTGAACAAAAGCTGAAGCGGACACGGCCGGCTGCCTCTTGCCCCTCTAGGGTGTCGCACTGCTCATGTTTTCAGGTGGTAAGATGGGAATAACGGGGCACAACATATGGCTGCAGGCAAGAACGAAGAGTTTGCCTTTCTTTACCATTTTGTTTTTAAACCAGCAACAGCCGTCAGATAATTTGCCATAAATCTTTAAAAATAATAAAAGATCAAATCCTAGATCAAAATGGCTGAACGTTTTCATTTGCGTGGACATTTCTGAAGAGGTCTTTTCCCCTCCTAGCAATTCACAAAATCCTCACACCAATTACTAACTTAGACCACTGCTTCTCTCTTGATTTAACATCACAGAACCCATTAATCGGTCAAAGATTATTGTGTGGTAAACAAATAATTTGGGTGATTACCCATGGGTCATATCCAAAAACATGCATGACAAATCACCAATTACTAATAAAACCATTAAAAGCATTCCTACAGTATGCATTGGTATAAACAGTCAACTGGCAAGAAAATTAATAATGTAAATAAAACTGGGTTAGTCTTATTCAAATAACAACTTCATAATACGTGTTCAATCCTAGATGTGCATCATCCCAAATCACAGTAGTTCTATTAACTGGACAGTGACAATTTCTAATGTTTCGAGATTTCAGCAGTACTTCAGCAAGCTGCATTTGAACTGAAACCATGATCATGAAGTTGAAAGCACACAGATTGTGTGCTTTTCGAGGGCTGTACATTTACGTGGAAAGAAAGGGCGTCCACCATTTTCTTTGACACTTGGCAACTTAAGTGTATGACTGTACACTTCACTGTGACGTTTCTATTAGCGCGTCAGCTGAAAGCTGCAGGGAACAGAAGGATCCTGACCACCGAGAACCAACCAGATGCATCAGAACAACCCCACTGGACGGCTCTTCACCTTGAAGCTGTGACCTCCAACACATGCCTAAAGCACATATGGAGTTTTATAAAGTGGTCGGATGCGGTGGTCTTGACCGGCATAAGTAAATATGCATTTCACTTATGAAAGACGAGGCAGGGAGAGTCGGAAAGACCTGGACATAAGTAGTGGGACAACTGTGCCGTCTGGTTCAGTGCAGTGTGTGTTTCAGGCCTGAGAGAGCAGCACCAGGACAGACATGGAGCAGCTGGTCATGGTTACACCTCGATGACTTCAGGCAGCTATTGATTACAAAGGATTTGCAACCAAGCACTAAACATGATCTTTTTATTTAATCATTACTGTTATTCTGTCCAGTTACATGTTTAGTACTGAAAGACACTACCTAGACATTTCATTTGTACTGAATTCAGAGTGTTACAGATTTACTCCGATTTTAAGTGTGTATGCACAAAGGTTAATCATTTAACCATTCATTCACTGACCTGAACACCCATACATCTAAAACAACCCATTTCATTCCATATAATAATAATAATAATAATAATAATAATAATAATAATAACACCAACAACAACAGCAAGATATACCAAGTAAACCTTGTAACTAACTGATCTGCTGAATTAAGTGTGTTTAAACGGGTTAGAAACCAAACTGGAGGCAGGCACTTCTTTGCAGGATCAATGAAAACAACTTATTGATAAGCAACCTTTATTCCCTTTCCTGTACACCACTCAGTATTCACTGGCACATATAATAATGTATATCCATATATAATGTATAATGTATATACATTATTGATAAGATATCCTTCACTACCACAGACTTCTTGCATCTGAATAGGCAAACCAACCAAGGTCATGACAGCCATGGAACTTACTGCACCACACTACAAATTTAGAGTTAGATCAGACAAAGCCATCTTCCACGGTGGTCCGATTTGAAATACCCTGGGATTCAAGGTTCTCAACTACAGTGATGTGTGACAGATAGACGTCATAGCTCTTCAAACATGTCCTACCATTCACAAACAGCTGCTGATAACAGGCTTACAAGCACTAAGATCTACTCATTTCCTTTCACCAGTTCACTGCACGTCATGATAACCAAAACGGTCCACTAATTCTCTCTTTCTCTGTGCCTGTTCCATCCACTATAGAACCCGAGACCCAAGACAAGATACTTCACTGTGGACAAGCTTAGCATTTGTTCTACCCTTCTCAGAGGCAAAGTCCAAACTTTCAGGTCACTCTCCTTCTCACAGAAAGTGAAATTATTTTTTTATTTCGCTCTTCAAACTGCCATCATCTTTACTGTGACTCTCTTTCGACTAGACAGAAATCTGTGACATTTTCTAATTAGCCTTTCACCTCCAACCCTAACATGAAAAGCTTAGCATTAAAAGTGAAGCATTAAAAGCGTAGCCTGCTCACATAACCATTCCTGCAAACGAGTGACATAATCATCGTCATTCAAAACATAGTCTACATTGCACACTCCATGAGCATAGCACACAGTAAATTCAAGGAATCTCAAAAAGATACTTACTGGTGGAGTTCCCTTGCATTTGAATGATGCATTTTGATTCTTTGCTGGTCTCCCTCGAGTTGAAGGGGCGTACCCTGACCGCAACTTTAACTGAGGCCCCAGACATTGTTGGAGCTCTGGTTTGTCACAATGGGCTCCCACTGAATTGACTCCTGCATAGGGGGGGAAAAAAACAATTTTCATTTTTAATTGTCAAGATTAAATGATCAAGCATATTAACTTTCCACAGCATTAAAGTAAAACAGTATATAATATAGCTGCCTGATTTTGTTAGTCTTCAGAGATACACTAAAGGAAAAAATAGATTGTTTTAAAAACACATCGTGTTTAATTTCACCTATAGTTGGCATTATGAAACTTCCACCGACATCCATATAACAGTACCCCTTTTAACAATCAAACAACCTTAACAGCAACGTCTACAATAATTTGCTAGTATTTTCTTTTCTATAGTTGTAGACTGCTTACATAAAAGGATTCAAATAGAAAACTAATTATATATATATATATATAGCCATCATTTATTGTGCAAATAACAGGGATTAAAAAAAAAGTTGTCACGCACTACAGAAAAGGATTGAAACATATGTTCCATCAGTGAGACAGGGCCTGCATCTGCGCGCTAATGCTATAGACCTCGGTTCCTTCACCGACTCAAACATGGCTGCCAGTAAACTGCAGTAGGGATGGGCCGACGTCTCTAGCTTAGCTCACTATTAATCAAGTTATTCTTATGATTATATCCCACATAGGTTATACCGACGCCAAAACATATAGCATACTTGGATGGAAGTAAAAAAAAAAACACAAAAACAAATCGGCTGCTAAAACAGTTAGTCGCTACAGATAAATTACGATGCCTTTAGGTAGTCTAGGTGTAAAATGTAGCCTAATGTATAATATCACTCTGTTATTTCCACTGATGCGTTTGTCTCTGCATAAAACGATCCATTTCGCTGCAGACTAAAACCATGTAGTCATATTAATACATTGGAAACCAAAACGTGGATTTTTCCATTATTGTCCTTGTAGCTATTAAGAGGCATACGCCCATAAAATCTGTCGACTGGGCCGTAGACAACAAAAGTAGTCTAATCTACTGCAAGGGGAGGGGGTGGGGGCGATAGTTTATCCCCCCCTGCCCACACCACCCCAAAAACACTATGCACTGCAGTACGCAAAGCCAAAACAATTGAGTTTTCATTAGATAAGATCAACCTAAAGATATTAACTTCTGCATATGCTACGGTGCTCAGTACCAAAGCCTAGATAAACACCGTACACGAACTGTCAACTAATAGCGCACTAATCAATGCAACAACTTCATTAGGTGTAGGTCACATCACCTAATGATTAAGAGACGAAACGAACACTAATGCTCATACCGATGGAAAAAAAAGTCACCTGTAACAAAGTGACCTTATAATGTCGCTCCCGTCTGATGAGACTAGCGGTGAGATCTAGCAGTGAGGATTATTTGCGCAGAATGCTCTTGCCTATATCTCGCTTCGTTTACATTTTTATTTGTAGTCTATGCGTTCATGAAACAAAAAATAATAATAAAGCACAGTTTGGAAAATAAGATATACTTTAACAGTAGCTTACACTAAAAAAAAAAATCTACTTGTGCGACCCGCAGACCAGCTCAGTAAACCAGGTACTGGGTTAGAAAAAAATCGACTCACCTCTGAAAATCCACGATAAATCTAGAAGACCAAGAACACCATAGAAAAAAGCGAGATGCGAAACTGTGTTGACTTCTACCAGAATCAGCAATAATCAGAGGAAACTGACAGAAAAACACTTCATTCCGCTTTTGCTATATACACCCATTATAGCAGTATTTCATTTTCCTCCACTCGATCTTAAACCGCATACGAAGGTTAGGTTTAAGGGATGTCTTCTATGGTGGATGCTGGTGTCGGAAAATCGGTCCTCTGCCCAGTTTATGATATGGTTGAATGCCTTGATTTACTGAAGCGATTACGTCAACTGCCCCGTCACCATCTTGACTGACACCATTATGAACAAATAGCAGTTGACCAACGTTTAAGAAATGTGTGATTTAACCAATGGGAATCAAGAAATCATGCCGGTGGGTTGGATACGTGTGACGCAATACTGCAGGATAGCTTACTGGCCCCGCAGTTCTGACATGGATTTGTCCTGCCGAAAAGCGAAGGACGCCGCCTAGCAGATAAAATGATTATTTACAGGAGGAAGCCTATATTTTAAAATGCTCCTCTGATGGTTCTGCACCGTTGGTCTATATCATCATACAAGATGTTATTGCCCCAGTATTAAAACAATCTGTTCCAGACGCTGGTTGTTTTATTGGGATGCTACAGTGGACCAGCTAAACTTTATTATATCTGAAGCCAATTAACGCTATTCCTTCATATTACCAGCCGCTTAATAAGAGTCGACCGCAAACTTTTCATTGTGTATTGGCTATCGCATACAAAAGCAATTACAAACAGTTATTAATGTGTGTGGGTTACCATTTATTACAGTTTGTCCTGGGTCCAAAAAACTTTCTAGCAAAGAAAGCAAATTCGTGTACATAAACCTTTATGTCACTGGAAAATGACTCATTTATAACCCCCGCCGGCGTTCAACAACCAAAGTTACTATAAGCAGCGGGATTTGATTAATCTTCTAAATGTATAAAACCGTGGAAGTTAAAAGAAAATGCATTTGGTGCACTGGAATCTTTTTTCCACAACTGTCATGCTATAAACGTTTCACATTCTCTCCTCTTGATCAGGTTTCAACACTATGGACATGTAAAATGAGGCGCTTGGGTGGGCCATATAGAACAGGCCATAAAGACATGATCAAAGTAAACAACAAGGGAAAGGACACCGTCAAGAGCGATTCTGTCATCCACCAGTGACATCAATACCTATATTTGCATTTTTTACAAGACAAACCAAAGTGTTCATTTCAAGCTTTTTTTCTACCTCACCCCTTTTTCCATTTGATTTTAATTTTTTCCATCTGTGAAAGGCTCATTTGAGGCCAGGGTTTGTAAACGTTATGACCATGACCAGTACTTAGTAATGCGTTCTATCTCAAGCTCTTAGGTTGTATGATTGTGGATCAACAACTGAATTCAAAAGGGCTTCAAATAGCATGAAATGTTTTTTCCACCTCCACCCATAATCTTTTTTCCTTGCTTTCAAATCTGCCATAATTCATTCTTGAAGCCAAATACATCTTAAACTGAAAGGAAAACAGGATATAGACCAATCCAACTTTGTAGGCTTTTGTGGAATACATCTTATTTTTTCTGCCAATATGTATAATTTGTGAAACCTAGTATCTCTACACCTTGGTATGCATTCACTCAATTAAATATTTGTATACAGGTCATACATACAAAGTCATAAGCAAAACCTTTTAAAAGTCTAAACTTTATTATTATGCTTCAATTTAGAGCCAAGAGACTTTAAGATGATGGCCCAAGAAAACAAAAAAAGGACCAGGGAGAAAAATCAATTTTGTTTTCATGACAGTTTCTCTCTTCTTCTTTGCATTTTCCTCCTTCAGTCTGCTCACTGTCAAACTGTGGCGTGGTGCAAACATCCCTAAATCAGCAGGCAGGAGAGGCTCACTGGGAAAAGCGTCCACCCTGTTTCTCCCTCATCCAGGCCTGGATGCGTTCCTTCAGCTCTGGAACTGAACAAGACACACAAGACACATTTTAATCCGATGTCAGCAAATGCAGAAGAAATCGAAACAAAGGGGGCAGTCTAGAAGGGAGGAGAACTGTGTACCTGACTCCAGCATGCTTTCTGTGAGAGGCTGCCTGTTAAAGGGGTCAGTAGGAGAGTTGAGGAGGTGGCGCAGGATGATGGCTCGGTCCATAATGTTCCCAGAAGGGAGCTGCACGGGATCAGTCATGAGGGTGTCCATCAGAGGGTCTGTCATGTGATGGAGAAAGTACAGGTTCATTCACTTCAACAAAATTCAACAATTTTGTAAAAAAACAAAAATATCATCTAGCCAAAAGTGTGTGATGGGTGAAACATCAGAGCCCTGTTTTTTTTTAAACCTTCAATGTGCAAGCTTTTGGGTTAGTGGGTTTAGAGAATCAAGAGATACACCAGATTATATACATAGTTTGTGGTTCAAAGTTCTGAGCCATTTATTTCAGTGAGAGGGGCTTCTCTGCTCAGAATCTAACAGAGCAGGTCAGATGTTTAACACACTCACCTTTAAACTCATCTGGAGCATCACTGTAATCCATCTCTGACTGAGAGTTCCGGGCCACAATCTCCTCAACCTTCTCCGAGAGCAGCTTAAACTTCTCAATTGCAATACTGGACTTAATGCCCGC
Source organism: Tenebrosternarchus preto (assembly GCA_025802075.1). Lineage (NCBI taxonomy): Eukaryota > Metazoa > Chordata > Actinopteri > Gymnotiformes > Apteronotidae > Tenebrosternarchus > Tenebrosternarchus preto. The sequence continues at coordinate 2,494,855 of JAOYMR010000022.1, forward strand.
CTTTCTCATTTTGGAAATCACTTCCTCGAAGAGTTCCCTGCTGTATGATCTCTTATGATAGGTGAAGATGCAAAAAAACAAAGAAAGAGACAAGGGGGGGGGGGGGGGGAACTAATTTTAATGCCTTGTGGGAGAAACCTTTTATTTTTCCTTACTGATTCTGTACAACATAAAATGTACACATTTCGCATTGTGAGATACTGGTCAGGCCACCTGCTGCATACCTGATCATCAGCAATGGCTTTAGCAAAACGAGCACAGTCCAGCTGCAGGTAGATATCAGTGAGCTGGTCCAACAGCTTCTTGGGTTCAAAACCGTATTTCTCTGGGTTCTCCACCTTCAGGTCCCGACACTTGGGACCACACAGCTGCTGAAGGTTATAGTTCAACATTGCAGCTAGCCGTGGGCCGAGCTCCTGTTAGATACAGCAGAACATCTCACGGTAATCACGGAAAGGAATTCAACATGTTGATTCCCATCGTATAATTAGCCCATGCATGCAGTATTCACTTATTAAAAGTAAACGAGCCTCCTTTCACACTCTAAATAAACTCCAGGATATGGCTGGCAAAAGCTCGACTTTCATGAGACTATAAATACCTTGGGTGATCAGAGAGGAGAAGGTTTATTTACAGGAGAGCAGGTGCAGACTAACCCTCTGCTCACCAAAACCAAATCATTAGAGCATAACTGAATTATCACCCACTATTCTGTTAACTACCCTCGTAACTCAGGTATGGAGCCATGTAGACATTGACAATGCCCGTTTCCTGCTGGACTGCAGAGAAAATACGGAAACACTATTTTTCAGATCTGTCAGGCAGCACGAGGGTCAGCGGGTGAGGACTCACAGGGCGCAGGAAGGGCTTCTGGACCTGCTTGGTGAGGATGTGAAACATGTCCACGGTCTCAGTGGCTAAGGCCAGGTAGGAGCGAGACACCCTCTCGTCCTGAGTCAGCTGGGACTGGCGGCTGTGCTGCTGCTCCTGAGGAGACCACCAATCAAATCAAAGCACAGCAAAGACCGAGCTTCATGGAAAGGATCACCGGTCATCACAGACTAAAAAAATGGCTTTTCACAGAGAGCCCCACTCAGTGGTGGGTGAACCCTAGGGTGAAGGCGTCACTGTGTGCTCACCCTAGGCAGCTGGTCCCACTGTTCTTTGTTCTTCATCTCCTCCTGGATCTCATGAATGCGTTTGAGTGACTCTAGGCTCTCGTCCAGCAGGAAGGTCGTGTCATTGATCAGCATGTTGATGTACCGTACAAACTGCTTCCCAGAACTACACAGAAGGCAAAAGAGTTGTATCTACCTACTTTAATAAATTAGTTAGAAAGAGAATCATTGTGCATTCCTACATAGCGGTGGACCAATTTTTATGCCAGATGCATTTGTATCTTAACATCAGTGACACAAAGCTACAGAAAATGAGCTCACTTGAACTCCTCAAGGAAGGTGCCGTGGTGGCCAATGTTTTGCCAAAGGCTCTTAAAGATGGTGCTTATGTGGTAACGGATGGTGAATTTGTCATAGAATTCACTAGTAGCTCCAGTGTGTTCCACATCTAGAGACAAGGGACAATTTTTAGAGATGAACGTTTTCACAACAGCTACTGAACAGTTACACAAAAACACAAGCATTCATTAACCTATGTCATCTCAAGACTGTCATAAGCCTGTATAAATGCTAAGACATAGCAAAAGGTTTTCAGGTTTTGACCACAGGCCCAAGAGAAGCCGGTCCACCAACCTGTGTAGAACTTCATGAGGGCGGGGACAAGCTGATTGACAGCCAGGGGGTGGTTCTCAATCATCTCAGAAAAGCGCTGTGTGCGGGGCTGTACTGCTGGGTTTGTAACAAACAATACCTCCACCAGCTTAGCAATCAGGTAGGGGTTTCTGATGTAGTTTTGACTGCAGATAAACACCACCAGGAAGGTTCCGATGTCTTGAGTGCAGGGCTCATAGAGAACCTGAGGAGAATACCTAGAAGAGAGAGCAAGTCAAAAAACAAAACACCACCATCAGCTCCTGAATTCACCACAAAACTAAACGTGGCTAATTTAAGCCTTCAAAACACTCTCACCTCTCCCCGCTTGGAGGCATTAATAATTCATTCATTCACCGTAAGCACAGCTGTAACACAGTTAACTTACTGCACTATGAAAAGCAGGAACTCCGCAACGTCCTCGATGTAAAACTCAGGCAGGGCGGCGAAGCTCTTGGGGATGTCAGGATTGAGGGGCAGGGTGACGCTGTAACATGAGCAGAGCGTGAGGCAGACATGAGGAGGAGGAGGAGGAGGCCTAACGAATCGGAGGTTCTAGAGCTAAAGTGGGTGGAGACTAACTTTGGGTAGGCAGGGTCTGCCATGCGTAGGAGGAGCTGAATTAGCATGCCGTAGAACTGGAGGCATCTGCGCAGCAGGCTCTCATCCAGGAGGCCGGCATCGGAACACGCTTTTGAGCGCACCAGTTTCTAGAAACGTAGCAAATGACACACACAGTATTATCATGACTCTGATTACAAGCACTTTGATTACCATCACTTTTTGATTATATTAAATACATGGAACTGCAATTCATCTGTAAGAGTTTTTCTGCTCCACGTACCTTGAGCTGGGTTTTGCATCTCTTCAGCATCTCTCTGTGACGGCTGGCTAGCGGGGAGTCCTTCCACTGGCTCTCGCTGTTCTTCAGTTCTTCCACAGTCCTGTAGGGCACGCACACAATGCCTCCTTAAATTCCTCAAAACAAATAAAATCCTGAAGAATCATGGGAGTGTTATGATGGGTACCAACAGTAGGGGGGAGTAGCCACTCAAAAGAGACTAGCACCAGAAAAAAATACTTAACCAACAGTCAGAACAATCTCAGTTCTAACGCAAGGGAATTGACTGGCTGCCAGTAATGCTGTATTAATCCATGGAAATAAGACTGAAAAGTACAGAATTATAGCTCGTCATTGGTTTCACCAAGAAAGTCGATCAAACGAGATATGCAGACAGCACTGCATTACAGCTATCCAACTAAAACCTACCAACAGGCTCTAAGAAAGTCACTTAAAATATGATTTTAAAATTATACCACAGACATAAACATTTTCTACATTTCACCATGCTTCCGAACGTGGATATTTTGTGTGTACAAGTACCTGTTCAGGTCTCTGATGGCCCTGAGTCTGCGGATATAGCGCCTGCACCCAGGTAAGATGGACAAGTGGTGTGTGTGGAGCGTCAGGAAAAAACACTCTGTAGGAAATTTGGGCTCAGAGAACTTGGAACGGTCTTCGTCTGTGGAATGGACAGGGAGGATGTCAAACACAGAGTAACTGTACAAAGGAAGAAGTTGACATTCCTCTTATTTCAGCCCAGACCACAGAAACTCCCAGCCAGTTCAGGTTTTTTTTTTTTTTGCTATGTCTCAGCTTATCACACACCTGAACAAAGGAACTGCAAAGCTTTAAATGAGACTAGCTGCGGTGTGTTAGCAGCACGAACAGAACCAAAACTTTACATGGCTCAAAGTCCCCAGGAAGTGATTGGTGTATATTTTCAACCAGCTCAGAGTGGTTAACCAAGGCCAACAAATCGAGCCCTGGGTCACTGGGGTGGGCGGGCACTCACGCAGCTCCGTGAACCAGCTCTTCAGCTCGTCTATGGTGGCTTTGAGACGCGTCTCCTCAAGGCTCACATTCAGGCGACACTTGGGATGGAAGATGTAGAGGGGGTCCACCGTCTCCAGCTTAATCTTCATGCTCAGCTGCTGCAGCACCCACAGGAAGTTCATCATGAAGCCGTCCGTGGACACCAGCTTGTCGTCCGTCTGCAGCCAAGGCAACCGGGTGAGATTCAAACACACACCAGCACTCACTGGAATTGTCTGCTTGGGACGAACTTCTGCAGTTACCGGTGCCATGAACCATCACACTGTTGACCACAAAGGCCACAGGGCAGCAGTTTGAGCAAGATGGCAGAACAGGACAAACATGAGCCAGTATATTTTGAATAAACTGGTACAGATTACATTGTGAGGCCTTGAGCTTTGACGGTTAAATATCTTTCTGCATTATTTTAACCAACAATTACGTTCCATTGTGTGAATACCATAATCAAAAAACACCCATGGAACACGTATCTGGAACATCTGAGAATGGTCAGGATGCTCACAGTACAAGTTGTGGAACGGACCATTTACATGTTCTGTGATATCAGTATTTCAAAGGCCTTGGTCGCGCAAACCGTAAAAGGAGTGTGCAGAAACATCTCATCCTGAAAGAGAGGTTCTACCATCGTCTTCAGAAATGAGTCATACCTGTATCTGAGCCTTCTTCACATTGCGATTCACCACAGCTGCCATGTAGCTTAGAGCTACCTCCCTCGTCTCTCCGTTCAGCAAGATGCTGTGGAGGATTTTAAACAGGTCGCCCTGAGGATCACAGCGCCGCAAAAACAAATACGTGAGAGGCACACTCCAACTCATCAGACTATGAGCCTGTCATCAGAAGCTCCGCCTTCCAAAAAAACACAACAGCATTCACATGCACCACTGTGCTATAAAAAGACTATTCTAGCCAATGTTGCCCCTGATTGATCGGAGCAGCTGATTAAAAATGCATGAGATCTGAACTGGAGCGCTCACCCTGGCCAACTCCAGATAGTGCTGCAGAGACTGACTGACCACGCGCGTGTTCTCCATGGTGATGGCAGGCCCTGAGAAGTACTTGTCTCCAACCTTGGTCTAAGAAAGCAGCATGCACCAGGTTAGCATCACAATACGCCACTGTTGACTGGGTGTTGTACCGTATCTCTGCCTAGAACTTCCGACGTTTATGTTTAAAAAAAAAAAAAAGGGACTCACATCATCCTCTGCGAAGACCGAAAGACTAAAGAAGGCTCCTAAGAAAGAGAGTCTCTGAATCTCTCTGCCTGCCCCAGGACTCAGAGGATCAGGGCACCACAGTGGCAGAGACGTGATCTAGAAACACACACAGACCCACACCAAATCTGTAACCATTTGCATTCACAGTCTAAAAACTTGTCGGTTATGAATTTGGTCAGACTTACCAAACTGCACATGGGGTGAGTCTTTCCAAACTTGATTTCACAAAGTTCAGCTAATGCCTGTTTTAAAAACAAAACCAAAACAGTTATATGCTGTATGAAGGTGTTAGTTTTTATGAAAGCATGCCTCATTTGTACAGATCCCAACATTCTGCAAGACATAATCCATCACCTTTTTTTTTTTTTGCTTCTGTTCTAGACAAGGTTCACAATGTAATTTAGTCTGCACTTTTACTCACAACCCAGCAAGTCTAGAACATAACAGTCTGGACTATGAAAAAGAAGAAACAACAACAACAACAACAACAACCATTTAGACAGAAATCAATTAATTCTTCCTTAGAACAGCCTGCCACAGGACTACACCACACACACACACCATGTTAAGCTTTGTATGGTCTTCCATCTCTTACCATCAGAGGGTACTTAAAGTTGTCACTATCAAAGGAGCATTCTTTCACAGCTAATCCAAGCCCTTGAAGAATGGGGACGAAGATCTGTAAGAGGAGACTCCCAGTGAGAGTGAGGCACTGTTGGAAGCATAAAATGAAAATCAGCATATGGTGTGCGCTGCACCTCCAACCTGTTTAAACATCTCCTCCTCCTGGTGAGTAATGCGCACCAGCTCCTGGATGAAGCCGTACGGAAGGTTCCTGCAGAGCATATACGGGACCAGCAGGGAGGGCTGCAATGGGGCCCTAGGAGAGATCGGCCATGACGGTCATACGCAGTTCAAATGCCCCACATGCATCGGACACATCACACACCGATTGTAAACAAAGATTCATACTGATGAAAAATAAGACGAAAAAGAGTAAACTCTGAGGATAAAAACAAAAAATCACTGCAGAGGCTAGAAATTAAAAACAACAGTTCAGACCATCCTGCAGGGACGGGGAAGACAAGGGTGAAAGGCTGCCTGCACACACTGACCTGGGCTGGGTGAGGGCACCCTGGAGAACAAGAGCAACATGGGAAATACACTGGGATCGAATGTTGCTGAGCAGCTGACTCACCGCTGGCTGGCTACACATCTGCAACAACACAAGACGGCATACAGAACAAGGAAACGCAGCCCTCAGCTCTGCGATACGGCAAGTTTTACTTTCACTGTAAGAGAGTTATCTTCCTTGCCCAAGATATCTTTTGATCCAAGAAGTGTACCGACATGGTGAAACACTAGCAGGCGTACACTGAAAGCAACATCTCTTATTAATCTTGGGTTGCATTAGCGTTGACATATTACATTTACTGCATATTCAGTTTCTATTATTAGCATTAAATTGTCTTATTGTCATATTTTTTGCATAGCCTTAGCAGTCAGGTTTTACACACAGACTCCATTTCCTTTGTGCTACCTTTGGAGCCTTCCTCTCTTCCATGCCCACGCTGTCAAAGCGCTCGATGAGGTAGTTCAGCATCTCCGTCTCCTTACACGCCTCGATGGTGAAGCGGTCACTGGCCGAGTCACAGGTCATTCCCTCAGCAGAAGCGCCCAGGCTAAACGAGGAGAGATGGAGCCCAGATGCAGAGACAAAGAGGTACACCATCAGAACCAGGGAGAGAACACAAACCGGTGAGGGACCCACAGAACACCGACCTGCTCAGAGAAATGCAATCACAGGCTAATCCTACAGGGAAAACATTTTAGGTAGTTGCACAGTACTCAACAGCATAAAAGTCTTTTGTTGATAAAAAAAAAAACAAAAAAAAAACTTGTCCACAAGGAAAACATCTTTTATGAAGAAGAGCCCAACACAAACAAATCTTCGATCAACACCAGAGAAGCACGTCCCAGCCGAAGCAAAGGACATCACGACACAGCAATGGATACGCCAGCCCCAAGAACCGTACGCACCTCCTGCCTGATGCAGCATGCGTTAGTGGTGGATTCCCAGGTGAGAAGACACACACCACAGCACACCTCTGCATTTCTCATTAGTCGTGTTATTCATCCATTCAGGACGGATTAAGCACAGAAACTGCTTATTACAAGCCACTACACAAACACCTGGGCAAGTCTAAAGGGCATAAAACAAGCACAAACAGATTTCCTAAGACAATGCAGAGTTCAACCATATCAGGTTTGTGCCACAAGCTGAAATTAGTTCCAAATCGTAGTGACGCTGAATTTCTGAAAACAAAGGCCTCACCAGCCACCTGCCACAACACCGTCGCTGAAGGCAAAAATACATATTTTCATTCTCTCTGTTCGCATCAGCATAAAACTGTAATGCATGATGAAACTGGGGAAGAGAAAAACAAACATCACCCCCCCCTACATAAAATACTGGTTCACTGAAGCCACTGGGCCGATCTTAACGCCCAGCTCTCCTCGCTACCAGCACAGGGGCACGGCGCGTTTCGGTTAGTGGCCAGGCAGCACGCTCAAGCATGCAACACACACTGGCACCGGTACCTTGACCCAAACTGAACCCTCGAAAAATCCTCCTCCTCCTCCTCTTCCTCCAGCTCTTCATCACTGCTGTCCTGAGACATGTCAGACAGGGCAAAGAAGAGGAGAGAAAACGGGCTGGCGTGGTGGCAGAACGCAGGGCAGGAGGAGGGGAGACGGACAAGAGGGGAGGCTTTAATGACATTTCTCAGCGAAAGGAGGAGCCACAAATGGACGGCTATCAAATGCACATCAAGTCTAACATTACTGATTGCAAAGATGACCATGCCGGACGAAGACTGACGTACATGAGTTGACTATTTCTTAAACACTCCACAGCAGGATCAACAGACACCTACTGACCTCAAAACCTACGTGCTGAAAACCTTGAGGTTTTAAATCAACACCTTAAAACTGACCACATACACACGTTAGGTGCTATGGAACGTGTCCCACGTCAGTGAGTTTATCGGAAGAACAGTTTGGCACATGAATATCCAGTATTTGTTAAAAAGAACAACATACATTTACCATTTTATCAGGGTGTGGCATTATCTTATTATTGGTTTAGCGGGCAATGCTTCACATCTAACGTAGTGATAAAATACCTAGCGGGCATCCGGGCGGCCAGGGCAGTCCGTCTGGCCATAGTGGTGGGAGAGCCGGGCAACGTGGGGAATGGGACAGCTGGTTGGCGAGTACGGGGTCTGGGGGATGTCAGCAGAGCAGGCTGTGGGCTGGAGGGCACAGCCGGGGGTTGGGTAGGAGTGGCCAGCACAGAAGAGGGCCCTGCATGGCCAGACCTGGGGCTGGAGCTCGTGGGGAAGGAAGAGTCCTGGGAGGAGCTGAGTGAATAGGGCCTGTATCTCTGAGAGATGGGCATGGGAGCAGAGAGCACGCTCGGGGGAAGACGTGGAGCTGGTGGACTGGGAGAAACATGAGGCAACGAGTGTGAGCCAACAGTGGGCGGGGCCATAACAAGTGGGGCTGACGGTGTGGGCGTGGGCGTGGGCGGAGCACTGGTCCTGGCAGAGCTCTGAGCAAGAGGGTGTGGACTACATCCATACAGACTGAAAGCACAACAAGAAATCACAGAACATAAAACTTGGACGAGAACAGAACGTGACAGATGAGAAGTCAGAAGGCGCCATTAAAACGGGTCAAGTAAATGGTAATGATTTAGAACGCACAGAAACGTGAGTGAATTAAAGGATCAACCTCGTCCAGGTCGGATGGAGCATAAAGGACTTCGTGTGAAAAATACAAAACACATCGAGATTCGACACATGCCCATAAGTGATGAATGGGCATTATTGTTTGCCTACACTTGCCTGGATAGAGAGCTGGCACCAAATGAGCCTCCACAGGGCA
>JAOYMR010000022.1:2503782-2530168 GCA_025802075.1 Tenebrosternarchus preto
AAGTGATGAATGGGCATTATTGTTTGCCTACACTTGCCTGGATAGAGAGCTGGCACCAAATGAGCCTCCACAGGGCATCATGGGACTGCTTCCCTGGCTAGAAGGCGGGACAAGCGTCAGGTGGTGGTCTGGGGATTTGGCAGCAGCAATTGGCTGTGATGTGGCGGTCAGGCTGGCAAAAGGGTTGCAGTCGCACGATTGGGTGGACATCATAAGAACTTCCATCAGGATCTGGCCAATCAGGTCTTTAAAGTCAGAATAAACTAGTGTAGAGAGAAAAAGACAGGAAAACACACACAAACACCACTGTTATGATCATAATAGCACACAGGACCACATTCATCAGTTAGTATACTGCAAAAATTTATTTCTAGATTTTGTGGCTTATTGAGTAATTCGTTTTTTCCAGTGCACCTCTTCTACCTACTCTTGCGCTCGCTCACCTTCTTTTGGGTTCTGCTGGAACTCGGCAGCGAGCGAGGGCAGAAAGATAACATCACGGTCCTGCTCCTTCCAGGAGACACGGAGGATCTTGCAGATGAGCTGCAGGGCCTGCTCTTCGGATACGTCCGGGTTAGACGAGGAGTCCTGTCCAGTGGCAGCAGCACTCGCGTTAGCAAAAACTGTGTGCTCAATTAACCAGTGCAGACGGGCTCAGGAAGCATACGTTTGAATTCAAGCATTCATGCTCTACAGATCAGCAAATAATCATTTAACCAACAAGCCATTAAAAAAAAAAAACCCTCAACAACTGTTCTAATGAAAGTATAGATGGGACTACACTGCATGAGCTCACCTTCTCCGCCAGGTTCCTCTTCTCCCTGCGGTCACCATCTTCAACCTCCATGTTCTCAATCCCTGAGTCCACATCCACCTGGGACATGCTGAGGAACGCAGGAGGGACACAAAACTATGTGTTCAAGTAATGGCTCCAGAGCATCATAGTAGGTAAATCACTTAACCTTTAACCAGAGAGTGAATATTCGCCGTATAGAAACGGTCATTGCAAGCAGAGACATGGGTGTGAAACGTAGGGCCAACTGCACAACTAAATGCCTGTGAGGGAGCAACTAAGATACATGACTGGAGCACTTTCAGAGAGCCTGGGATTATGAGGCTGAAGAACAAGAGAAGACTGAAAGAACTGTAGAAAGAGCTGGCAGGACGAGTGGCTCAACTCTGGAAACCTGGCTCTGGGGAAGAAGAAGAACTTTTATTTGAAAACGGTCTCATTTTCCTCTATCTGCCTTAGCTCAGCTTTTAGGAGCAGCAGACATGTTCTTTAGCTGGGGAGCGTGAAGGGAGCCTCACCTCTTTTCGCAGGACGCCGTGTCGATATCCATGCTCTGTGAGCGAGACAGCGATTGAGACTGAGTCTCCAGGCTATTGGATGGGGAGCTGGAGAGAGAGCTGACCCCCTCGCTGCTCTGGCTACGGTATGCCACCCCTACAGCAAAAGTTCACATTAAGTGTCTGGATACCAGTGTCCTTTGGCAGTAATACATGCAGCTGTGAATGTTCAATAACACCACTGTCCCCCATTCTGGGTGCATTTTGGCCAGTCCTTGGCAGTTCTCTTTTTTTTTTTTTTGCCTACATTAAAAAAAATAGTGGTCGAATTAACACAGCACCTTTTCCAATGACATTATCAAATCCAGGCTGCCATGGTGATACAACTGGACAACCTTGACGTGCAACAACCAGTCAGAGAGCTATGTGGAAAGCTCTCCTGAGCCAAAACCGTGTCAAAACACAAAGAGCACAAAGAGCAGGTGCTCTGGAACGCTCCTGGTTGGAGAGAAAAGCTGAGCAACACTGTAACATTCCACCTTTGCTACACCTGCACTTTCATGTGGTGCTGAGCTCTGAATCAGGTGTACTGAATGACTGCATCAATACCTTTCAGTTTTATCTGATGACAAGACAAAACAGGTCATTTTACGTGAGCCTATATGCACCCCACATGCCCAGTTTCCAGAAATATAAGATAACAGAGGATTAGTGCCTTCAGAAAGCACAGGGAACATCTAAATCAAAGCATAATGTTAAAAAAAAAACAAAAAAACAAGACAACAACCTCAATGCATACGATTGGTCCATTGTAATAACATACATGGTAGCGAGTGTACCTGCATTCAGCGGACAAGTACTGGGCTGAATTCTGGCCAAGGCTGGGACCCGCCAGAATAACTGCAGACGTTTATGGGGACCGGCACCATTAATCTTAACCAAGACACAGCAGGCACACTTTACTTGCTGTGATACTAAAATAACTCTCCAGTGATTTCTTTCATGAGCTTTTACAGAAAGAAGACAGTCAAGCAGACATCCCTACAGTGCCAAGAGGAGATTCTAAAGGGTATGCAAGTCTGCCCCAATTAAATCCAGATATATCGCTGTGCAATCGTTGATGAGTTTAGCCTGACTAAACTTGACTCACTAAATATGCTCAAAGCCTAAGCTGTGTGCAGTGGCATTTAATGTAATCTGCTCCTGATGAATGTGAGCCTGAAAGCACCATTCAAAAGGTGCTGGCAGGGTGACGGTCATTCTCCTGCAGTGGCAGTCAGCTTGTAAAGCTATACATCGTTTTGTTTGCTTTCAGTTTAAAGAGGGAAAGAAGAAAGATGCAGCACAAATGCAGGATGCACCCAGAACACATTTTAACACAATAAAAAAAAAATATATCAATAGCTACTTTCTGAAAGGAACAAACCTTTGTACACTGCTAAACAGAGGAGGTGGTGGTGAGTGGGAGTGATACCAACCTGTGGCCCCCATTGGAGAAGTGGCAGGGGTGACATTTTGGGCATTGAGACCCAGAGTGTGGGATGGTGCTGGTGGCAGAGGCTGAGGTGAGGCCCCCGAGGGCCCTGGCAGTGGACCCGGAGGGGTCTCTCTCTGTGGTGACGTCAAGGGGGTGCTCAGAGGGGTGGTGGGCTGGGACGTCTGGCCTCCGGCTAACCGGGCCAGTCGTCTTCTCCGGATCTGCATCAGACGACAATTGGTTAAAGCTATTTCATACCACACGGCTAGGTCCGTCCCCTTTCAGGACCCAAATCAAACTAAACATCGACATACTCAGTCACAGCAGCAGACTAGTGAAAGCACATAAACCTAGAGAACATGTCGGGAAAAGCACAAAACTGAAATAAGCCCAGAGCAGGCCACTCTTTGAATGAGGGGGGTGGGCACAGATTTTCACAACATTCCTCAGCACCATCATTGGTCTGTTTTGTCCAACAACAAAATAGTGCAGGAGGATCAGTAAATCACTGCACACTCCTTGTGACTCAGAAAAGCTCAGCCTCCCTGCTAATGGCTGACAGTGATATGCCAAGAGATGAATGTGTGAATGGGATCATTTTGCCTCATCCGTATTCACTCTACTGTGCATCCAAAAATCTGTAACAAGCAGTTACCACAACTTTAGCATTTTAATAGGAACGGATATTGCCTTTGCACATCTGAATGGTTTCTTTATGGACATATACAAAGAAAGCAAACTATAGTCTGGAAGAGCAACCAGTTGGTGCAATGAACTTCCCCTGTTCATACAGCAGAGCATCTTGCCGTTATCAAATGTAGAGGGACAAGCTCTTCAAAAGGCACTTAAATAATCCCTAATCCTACACTCATTATGCTTTTATTTCATATGTATGAATGTTTTAGCCTGATGGTAATGCTTAGACTTGGGCCTAGTTGGACATAGATAAGAATAAACAAAGCGCTTCTGTAAGTCCCTCTGAGAATGCCTACTAAACATCTGAGGCATGCTGTAAATGTAAGTACTCTTGTACAGTAGGCCAAATTACTATATTATCTGGTCCCACGAGGAGCATTTATTTGTACATTTAAAAACAATTCGTGAAGTAGGGATGAAATCTAATGCTTACGCTTAGAGTTATGTAAATCCTATTACTGTCCTTATCATCGAAAATGATTAGGTTATATTATGCCAAACGGTTTAGAACAATCAATGCTGAACCAGTGCAATTGTATTGGGAAAATCTACAAGAGGTTAAAAAAAAAAACTGCGTTGCTACTTTCACGCAATGAACTACAAAAATCAGTTAGACGTAGCCTGGTTAAAATAATTTAAATATATTGTTAAGATTTCGTTCTTAGTAACGGGTGAAGAAGCCTACAGGATCAGTAAGCGTAACGCTGCTAAATCAAACTATACACTATCAATTTGTCAAAAGCAGAATGTCGATTCAAATATTCAAAGTTAACTTAACTAGATATTGACAAAAGCTTGTCAGTCATTACTTTGCTTTTAAACAGCAATTCGTGTGGCACGTTGCTCACAATATGAACAACGCCATTAACAGATGGTCGCTTCGGGCTATTTTAACCTACGGGTTGTTTGAGTACCGTTATGACAATCAAGCAAAGGGGGAAAGGTGACCAGTTACCCATTAAAAGACTGTCCAACGGAATTTTTATCAGCTCCTCGCTAAGACAACAATAAAAAATCGCTAATCTAGCAGGCTAAAGAACCAGCCATGCTAGCTAGGTTAGCAAATCAATAAGGTGGTCACTTACTAGACTAACTAGCTGGTGGAATGACATGGCTATCTAGCATAGTTAATTTCACTAGCTACTACTTCAGTGAGGCTTGGCCAGATGTAAATCTTCCAAAATGAAAGGCACATATCACATAAGAATATTGACAAAGGGGAAAACACTGATATGACACTTGCTAGCGAACTGATACCAGCCAGCAGCTAGCTAGCTAGTTGTCTCATCATCTTGGCTAACTGCTCGCAAGCTAACCAAGCAAGTCATTGCCTCGACTAAAAAACGGGTGACAATGACATACAACGAACCTGTGCGCAGCCAACAATTACTGGCGTTATTTTAGTCAGTTAAATAGGAAGCGTACATAAATGTACACACGACTTAAAAGTCTTACCTCATCGGCACTGAGCTCTTCCATCGCTTTTCTTTTTATTTTTAGCTAAATAATTTTGCTAGCCAGTCAGCTAGCTAGCTATCTTATAAAAACCAAAAGTGCATAGTCTAAACAATACAACAAATAACAATAAACCGTGATTGTCTGTTTGAAGCTTTTAAATTAAAACATTAAGTATATATGTGTTTTCCACCAGTTAGTACGTTCTCTATTCGATTTATTTAAAGAATGAAACAAACACAAAAGTATTATTCGTCAAAACACCAACGCGGCCATTTTGGATCTGTAGTCACGTGACACGTTACCGACACATTTCAAGCTGCGGCAATCCCAAGAGGTTATTTTCCAATAAATAAGAGAAGCTACAGGCTACTCCAACTGTTTATTTCCAAACTATTTTAACCGTGACTAGACACCTACATGTAAACATCCGACATCCTGGTCAGATCTAACAAGGATAAATACATTTATTGCAATTGGATAAAAAAACTTTATCGCCGTGTTTTTCCAATCGACCAGTGCCGGTTTTATACACTGTTCACTTCCTTTATTTGTTTTCTTTCTCCCTGCCAATGTGATCTATCGTTGAGGCTCACGGTTCAAACGTTCCATGTATCAGCCATTATATTATATTCCGCTTTCTGTCGCTTTGTAACCTTCCACAAGATTTCACGACTCGGATAGCGCTTACAAAATGAAATGGCCTAGAAAATTGGCTTTGGAAGTGGAAACTTACTTATTGTAGCAAGCAGAGTTTCACAAAGCATACAACACTGAACTTATTGCAAGTTTTATTGTAAATGCCTTTGTCCAATTCACTGAGTGAACAATAGTTCACATCCAGTCTAGTTAACAGCACGTTTTTTCGGAATGTAGGCCTACTGTTATCCTCAAATATTCGTGCACCTTTTATATACACGGTATATTTTCATGAAAAAATATCATGCTATTACATACGTTTAAAAAAGTTAAACTTCCACAGCAACACATAAGTAATTAAGTAGAAAGAAATGCAAGCAAATCAGCAGTTTGATAAATGAATGTATTCCAGTATGATAGGACTAATATGTCGCCCTCTCGTGGTGACATAATTATTACAAAATGAATTTCGAATAGCACGTCTACACGTCTGTGTAGCACCACGTCGCTACACAATTTTTGGGTTTTCTTTGTTCTGGCACACTCGATACAGTTCAAGAAATGTTTGATTAATATCACATGAACTTAATTTGATATGTAAAAGAAGCCTCAGGTTTGCTGTTATGGCATTGGATAGGTTTAGCAAAGGTTTAGAAAGCCAGTCCTCTTTGAGGTCTTCTCAAGGACATCATCAGTTGCTCTTGGTCATTCTGATATCTGCATTATTTAAAAAGTGTGCTTTACTTCTTCCTCGTCGAGATTCAAACTCTTGTATCTGTTTGAAAACTTGCTTGCAGATTTGATCCTCGCAGTACAACTCCTGCAAGACATAGCATATAGACAGCAAATAGGTAGACTGGTATCAGCTTGAGTGATTTTAAGAGGATACACAACCAGAATTTGTATTGTCGTGCCAGAAATGTTGCTTTTTAGCTTGTCTGCCATATTAACTAAAAACATGTAGGCTGTATTTGTACTAGATGCAGCTTGTCATCTTCGATCCAGTGTGCCCAGCCTCTGTTCTTCTTCTTCTCCTCCTTCTGCATGCACACCAGTTTCATTCCTTTCCAGGTCACCAGAGACTGTGAAGAAACATTGCATCATCTTTCATTTTTGCCTTTATTGTTATTATTTTTGGTTGTTGTTTGAGGTACACAAGCTAATGTTTGATTTCCAGGTATAAAGCTTCAGATAAAACAGTAACTGTCTTCAGTTACGACAGCTTATACACATAACATCTTTTGCTTTCCTCGATCTTTTACAAACAAACAAACAAACAAAATATGATTCAAGAGGCTTCCAAGAAAATAAAGAATCCACATATACAAAATCGCTATATAATTACAATAAATTACCATGATTTAATTAAAATATGAATTTACTTAAAAACTGTCACTGAGTTAACAAAAAATAACAAATTAACTACAAAGACGCTCTGATCATTCTGTTCCTTTCCACCTGTGGTAATAACATTTTAATTCTTTCATACGACTTTGTGAGCAGAAATTATAAATTAAAACAGTAACCTTCACATTTCTATTACATTATTGAGTCATTTTAGCAAAAGAAAGATTTTACCTTGCAGTGCCTCTCATCCAAGCCTTTAGTGAATTCATCAAACTCCTCATCCACTTTGAAGGAGAAGACATAATTTCTGAAGGTGCTGAGAGTTTTGACCACATAGTAGTCAGTAACTTGTTCAATCACTTTGCGCTGCTGTAATATCAGAGCAATCTTACGAGTGCACAGGCCAAACCCCCTGGAGAAGAGCAAGAACACCTGAGTCTCATTTCACCTCACATTTTATAAAACATCTGCTATGACTTCTGTTCAACATTTGGGACCAGGTTCATGGTTTAAGCCTGCTCTCGAAGTTTAGTGAAACATCTGTGGTGATTTACTGTGAAAGTCCTGTTTTAGTCTACATTTAAAACTAACCATTGTCTTGGAAACCTGTCCTATAACTCACTTATTAGACATCTGAGAAAACACATAATAGGTTATAGTTACCATGAGTTAATCTTAAAAGCATGTTTTGCATAAATATTCACATTTATGCTAACGGTGGTGACAAACTTGTTTAGTAGCAAATGCAGCCTCACCTAAAGCAATCATGTATCCATCAAAGTTGGTGTTGCTGAGCAGATCCCATGTACCACAAAGGCTGGCTGACATTTTGTCGGGTGAAACAGCAGGAGAAAGAATAACAAATCAATGTGAGTGTGAGAAACAGGTAGAGCTAACAGGCTTTAAAAAGATACTCACTAAGTGGGTGGTGCCAGGTTTCAAGCTTTTGTGATCAGGCAGTGGTTTGACATAACTCTAACACACATGCTAGACGAGGAATTGTATGCAAACCTACAACACAGAATATATATTATAACACAAATGAATCCTCTTTTACTTGACGTGTCAGTTTTAAATGTCCAATGGTTAAAAAAGCAAATACGTGGGAAATAATGACAACCTGCAGGATATCACACCAAAAATTAAGCATTTGAAATAAATAATCAAATTTATTACATAAACATAAAATGTAGGTTTATGAACAAGTCAGATTCAATGCTTTCTTATGTACCTTTTAATAAATTATGGAATGATAAATCGATAATGTAACTAAATTATGTGAATTAATGATTTTATATATAAATCAAAGATTTCTTTTTAACAAGTCATTGACCCAGTAGAAAAAGTATATTCAGAAAAAACTCCATTTCTCAGGAAGTCTTTAGAATGCTCTCTGCACTATTGGATTGGTCCTCATATTGCAGTACCGTCCAATGGAAACAGTCAAGACAAGATGAATCACTGTGTTATTAATAGCTACACATTTACAAACTCCTCTGTATGCAAGAGGAAATCACATGATTATATTAGGTTTTTTCCCCACACACCTAAAAACAAAGACTGTACCTTTCATGTAGTTTACACTGTTACATTTCTCATCAGGTCATATGATTCCTTAACTTTTGCCTGGAGAGGAATGGTGTATGAAAATGTTAAAATGTTCAGTGTGCACCTTAGGTGTAAACAAATAAACAATAATAACATAAAAATATATTTAACATCCACTGGTTTTACTTTTAATAATCTTGTTTTAATATCTTGTTACTTAAGCTATTTTAACCCCTGCATGTCCAGAGCAAATCGCACATGGTTCTTTGTAGTAATTATATGAACTTGTCTTATAGTTCAGTCCCAAACAATACTTTCAGAAAGCTCTGGCACATTTCTGTATACATAAATAAAGTAAGACCACACTAAATATAAAGAGGCTAAGAAGAAAATGCCTGATGCAGTCAAAACATTTTTATTGGAATAATAAAAATAAAGCAATCCAAATAAATGTGCACTGCCCAACATATTTCCAAGATTCTCCAATAATACCACTATCAAAAAAACTACACCAAACAATTATCCCCAGAAGATTTCAAAGAAAAAAAAAAAGAAGGGTACCATTAATTATAATTCAAGGTATAATCACAAAAATTTCGATTTTGAAAAATACAGAAAAAAACAGAATTGTTCTAAAGTGTACTGTCACAAAAAAACCAACAAAAAAACGATTAAAGCTTCAGTGTATAAAAGGAGCCATTGTTTTTATTACCTGGCCTATATAAGATGTGCTGGCTCTGAGCTGCAATGATAGCAACAGGAGTATAGTGTTTGGCAGTGCTCCCTCTGCTCGCTTATACACACACACACACACACACACACACACACAGTGGGCGATGCCAGTCCCACAGAGCACCAGCTCAGTCAGCAGTGCCAGTATACCTCTGAAGAGGAGCTAGAATGACGCCAGCATTCTTGTTCTCGCTCTCGGTGCTGTAAAGTCCCAGATCTCGGATGTATTCCACCACGGAGTCTGGCAGCAGGTACCGCACGCTCTGGCCCCTGCACAGGGCACGTCTCACGTGGGTCGCTGAGATCTCATTGGTCACCCACTCTCTCACGATGTGGATGTTCCTGCGGTGGTTGTGCAGCACATCGGACTGGTAGACGAACTTCTCGGCGTCACAGCCGCTCCTCGTGACGCACACGAGGCCGTAGCGACCGACGATCTCTGTGATGTCTTCCTGCTTCCACAGATTGGGCACAGAGAAGGACTCGAGCACGTCAGCCCCACACAGCAGCTTCAGCTGAGGAGCAACTGAAAACATCAAACTTTCATTGATTTTTTTCACACTAACAAGCGCTGTAAAAATCAAACCTCCATGAATTTTACATTTACCTCAAAGAGAAGGTCAGCTAAGACATGTTTATTGCCAATGTTTTGCTTTAGTTTTGCAATGTAGTTATGAAGCTAGCATAGCTAACAAGTAACCAAAGTTTTCTGTAGGTTTATCTGTAATACTTTCCCTATATTATAAATATAGGTATATGCTTGCTGTTAATATTCTACTCAACCACAGTGTTAGTCAAACAGCTTTAGGGTGTTTCAAAGAATACTGTAGGATACAGTGTTACATCACTGCTTGGTTGAACAGTTTACAGCACATAATGGAGTCCTATCCTAAGAAAACCAATGCTGAACATTGGTATAATTCAGTTTACTGCCAATATAGGCATAACATAGTTTAGTGCCTAAATATACAAATTTGACACTTGGGCAGAATACAGCCTCTTGTACAAATAACTTGCAGTCCTTTATAATATCAAATATGTGGATTTGTGCTCAAGAGGTATGAGCATGTGACATCTACAGTAAACTGCTTCTTGGTGCTCAGAGTAGGGTGCTCAGAGTAGGGTGCTCTGTGCACCCTGCCATCGGAGGGAGCATTGTTGCTTTTGTGCATACCTGTTCTGCTGGGATCTGAATAGGAAGTTTGGGACACATCAACATTCTCCTCCAACCTTCTCCTCTTCACATTCTTCACATTGTCCACGTCATCATGGTTCTCATTTTCAGACACATTAGCGTGATGGTGCCTTTTCAAGATTGAGACAGTGGAAGGAACAGCTGAAGGAACAACTGTTTCTCTTCCAAACAACTACACTAAATGTGCTAAATGTTGCAAAAAAAAGAACAGTTGTTTGCATATAAAGTGAGAAAACTTACAATAATAAATGAGTAAATACTAAATTAAAGAGATGTTATCCTAAGATTAAGAACAGGTGTTTCGCTTCTAAGAATACCACAGAATGAGGAACTAAATATAAACCCCTCCAATGTGATATATGTCCCTGGTCATTAATAGACAATGCATAAAACAACCAGTTTTATGTATCACACCAGTGCACACTGCATTAGCATGCCCCAGAAACTCAACACATATTTCATATTCTTGTACATTTTACTGTTTGCACATTAATTACAAGTTAAGCGTGTGAAAGATAACCTTACCTGATGACCTTGGCCGTCTCCACCCACTCGGTCTGCTGGCTCTCCCAGTCATCTACACTAATCCAGCTGGAGGTCTCTGTAGCCAGTCTGGCCATCTCTACCCGATGGCAAGCTTCAATCAGACCTTTCTTCTTATAGGCATCACCTACAGGTGAGATGATGCCTCTTACCACTCTGTATCTTCCTAATAGAAAAAAATAGCAAAATGAAGTAAAGCACACACATAAATCCCAAGAAACTTAGAATTTAATTGGTAGTTTTCCAGTCCAGATACATTTTAATTTGTAGTGTATTAATACAATCCTCCTAATCTGTATCTCCATAGGAGGATGTTCATGCCATTTACAGTACCAGTGTCCTCCAGATGATCCCGAGCGAGCTCAAACATGCGTAGGTGCATGTTTGTTATTGGGTTAAAAGAGCCACAGGCCAACAGGATCACTTTGATTCTCTCCTGTAGTGCCATTGTTGATGTCAGAGATGTTGATGATCTGAGAAAAGAATATTTGATCACTTATCAATAACTGGATCTAGCAATCAAGTTAAAAATATGTACTAACCAGTTTATTAGATTGTGTTTAAGTACTTATATTTTATAAATGGATTTTATTTAATTACACATTAGTTTTACTCATGACTAGTAGCCTACTTTAATCAACAACCATCGCCTTAGCCAATCCCAAATGGTTTCTAGCCCACAATATAAATAGGCCTAACAAACAAAATCAGCATCTCAAATTAAATTCTGTTCACTTTAGGTAAAAATATGTCTCCCAGATCGATCTGATGCGAAGCATCTTTTCCAAACAGTTCTTCTGCCCCAGACACCGCTCTATGGTGTACTGCACTATTGATAGAGACTGCAGTTTCTATAGCAACTTTAGAACATCTAGGATGGGAAAGAAACGACTCGGAGGACACGCCCACGATTTCGTTGGTATGTTCTTCGCATGCACTAGTCCCATCTCTCCTCATGTATGACGTGAATTACTAGCAGGCTGTTTTAGTTAACAAACGTTAACTCGGTGTAAATATAGAATCGTGATTGGTAAAACCAGAACCGGTAGAACATCAATCAACACACGTTGCTTAATTATTGATAGCGTTGACACGGTTGAAATAATATAATAATAAACACATAAAGGTGAATAATCATTCTAGCTTGCTAGTGAGGATTTTCGTTTCTTGGTCAAAACATGCTGCCAGAAAAGCAAAAAAGTTTATAAGATGTTGACATTTCTGTATAAAAAACACATCTCAGCGGATTCAAAGGTCTAAACTTAACCGACCTAACTAACGTACACGCTGTGAAATAACACATCAAATAAGTGTACTTTCCCTATTACTTACCGAAATTTACATTAGTCTTCCTGCTTAACTAGCGATGTAGTGATTGGTTGTTAGTACGCGACCCTCTGATTGGTTTTTAGGTGCATCCAATAATACTAGAGAAAGATGGGAAGGGTGTAGTAACTAGCTGTAGTTCAGGTTTCTTTATTATATAAATAACAAGCACACGAATTAGGCATTTTTATAGACTAAAAAGTGTCACGAAATAATTCAAGGCTGTCCATTAATTTTTTATCTTCAATGTGGCGCAAGAATTATGCAGGTTGTATTACTTTATATGGAGGAAGGCTTGTAACGTGTAACTTCGACAGAAGACTGCGTTTTTCTAAATAGCTAGACAGCCTAGGCGTAACCTACCTGATTTACATATAAATCAACAATATTTTGTGGAAAGACGAATAGGTGAGAAGTTTTTTTAAAAAATCGTAACTCGATATAGTCTTGATATTTGTAGCTGTTTTGCTAGCTAGTCCTTTTGCTAACATAGCCAGCTTGCTGCGCACAAAGCATTTAATAGCGATAACATGTTGTAATTAAAAGTCACAAACTCAACAGTTCCCTCCCTTGAAAGACCCTCCCAGTTATTTATAGTCCATTAAGACCCTGACTATCATGCTTTGTGGGACAGCAGCTAGCTAGGTAAATAGGGTAACGGGTAATAACAACGCAAGTAACTAGTTGTCTTAATGACCATTAATTGAAGACTGCTTAAATGCAACCAAGCTAGCTAGCTAAAGTTTTTGATTATACATGTGTGCAATTAAGGTATACAGGATGGCTTCTAGAGGCAAATCAGAAACGGGAAAACTAAAACAGAACATGGAGGAGCAACTGGACAGACTCGTGCAACAACTTCAAGATTTAGAGGAGTGCAGGTAACAAATATTTCTATTAGCAGTGTGCGCTTAGGGGTTACTTTACCAAAACGGCTTGGCACGAATATAAAAGAACTGTAATTTTTTTTAACACTAATTTTAACGCGATGCTTTTCAGAAACGGGACTCGGTTCCTTGGCTCGATTTAACAAACTTTAGTCGAGGACCGCTATCAGCACCCTCCTTTACTTAATTTTGCATTTTCAGAGAAGAGCTTGACGAAGAGGAATACGAGGAAACAAAAAACGAGACGTTGGAGCAGTTGAGTGAGTTCAACGAGTCACTAAAGAAGCTCATGTCGGGGAACATGACCCTTGTTGATGAACTAGGAGGGATGCAACTGGTAAGATTTTTTACAAATTCTAATGTTCTGTAGCTTGACAAAGCAGAACATGCCTCTAATTTCACATTTTCACTTTTTTCTGTCAGGCTATCCAAGCTGCCATTAGCCAGGCATTTAAGACCCCCGAGGTTATTCGACTGTTTGCTAAGAAGCAGCCTGGGCAATTAAGGACAAGGCTGGCAGAGGTAATTCATATGGGTGCAGGTATTAATATAGTCTTAAAAATGAGAGATGCCCAGTGTTCTTAAGGTAAGGTGACATTACTGTGCTTTGTCTTCAGATGGATCGTGATATGATGGTGGGGAAACTTCCTAGAGACCAGTACACACAGCAGAAAGTAGAGATTCTCTCAGCTTTGAGAAAGCTGGGAGAGAAGGTGAGAGGCCTGATCCTCACACCTGGTGTTTTTTCTCAGCTGCTTGCTATTGTTGGGTAGACAGTAGGATGAGACCCTTTTTTTTTTTTCTTCCAAAAATAAGTTCTAACACAATGTATAATTTTAGATAGTGGGCCAAGCTTATTGATGGTGTGATATCTTTATCATTTTTATCTTTAAACTGTTTTCCTACCACACTACATCACTGCTCTTAAAACTGCAGCTTACAACTGCGGATGAAGCTTTTCTTGGAGCAAATGCTAGTGCAACTCTCAGCCAGTTTGAGAAGATCACTGTTAACTTGGGTGAGTACTCTCGGCTCATTCAGTCTTACCACGTTCAGCTCAGCTTAATTGCAATCGTAGGTCTTTTTCTTGAGTATTTGAGGAACACAAACATTAGTTTTGATAAGTCGAGCTGTCATGCCTTTTGAATCAACGTCGGGATATGGAAATATTTCCCTGTGCTATTGATTAGACGGCACCTGTTTGCAATGCACGGCATACAAAGTGAGTAAAGCCCTCCTACTCGCGTCAGCACTGATTTGAGTTGCTGGAAGAAAACAGACAGACGTTTCAGAAAACACCCCCTGTAATAGTGTTTGTTTCCATATGATGGTGTAAATGTGCTGTATTAATAAATCCCCCCCCCCCCCTTCAATTTCTTACAGGATCAGAAGATAAAATAATGGCTTTGGCAAGTTCTGGAGTAGAGAAAACTCCAGCATAGAGATGCCCTTTTGCTGATGGGTTATTACATAAATGCTGTGGTTTCTAAAAGGTGTTTTAATGTGATATACAGACCTGTAGATCAGATCACAGTTTTAAGCTGCCATTCACCAATTTCTTTTTAAATCATGTACTTATTTTGACGCTTAAATTGAATTTCACTCATGATAATGAATAACTTTTTTTTTTTTTTTTTTTACACTAAAGTATGCTTCTACACACATTCAGGACAATAAAATGGAAATCAGAAATCATTACAATGTCAGATGAAAATGTATAGTATGTATGTGTGTAACAACCTTTACATTTATAGTATGTATGTGTGTAACACCCTTTACATTTATAGTATGTATGTGTGTAACACCCTTTACATTTTTCTGAATGAGTGTTCAGAACTGCATGCTTTTGCCTTTCTTGTATTAGGCTCTTGCCGTGTAAGTTACAGTCATGTGTTTGTAAAGTGAGTATTGATTGTAACTTCTGTGTGTTCTGTGGAGAAGTGTTTTGTACTAATAATGATGCTTTGTATGATGGTACAAATGTTGCTCAGAAATAGCAGCTTCTGGAAAATTGCATTACTTTTCCTTTTGTTTACTAATGTAAAATTCACAAAAAGCACATTTATCGTTGGTATATTCTCTTATTGTAAGCTGGGGGGGTGTGTGGCTACAACAGGAAGCCTTGTGATGTGAAGAACATGGGTGCATTCAAGTGAGTAAAATTCTTGTGAGCTATACATCATATGTGACTCATTTGTAGGGAAAAATGATGAACAAATCTGTTACCGCTGCAATTCTGAACTCTGAACATGGTTGTATTGTTCAGATACTATCACAATGCAAATTCAACATTAAAAAAAGACTGAAAAAAAAAAATAGTGATTTAGTTCCACTGTATAACTGCATCACTAGATCCAATGCAGACTGGGATTAGACATTTCCTTTCAGGTTCATGCTTCAGTCTTCCAGTACTACACATTTTAAACTGTAGAGGGGGCTCTTCAACCAATATTTGTTGACGATTGTATGCAGCGTTGGAGTCCTTGGGTGTGCCTGAGGAAAAATCAACACTACTAAATAATTAAAGTCCCTTTAAGGAATTGAGAAAGCTTATGAACACTAAACAAAGTGACAATTTTAACTATGAAAACATAAATTTAAAAAAGTTAGCTAGTTCTGCAGTTTGACTATAGCTTTTATATAGTGAAAGGTCATGCTGAGTATCAGTCACAGCCTCTAGTAAATCCAACTGCTTACTTAAAAAAAAAAAAACACACAACAGGAAAAAGCCTCACACTTTAATCCCATCTCCTCATCCTTTATTTTGTTCATGAACAAGCATCAACTTCACTACAGTTTGCCTTTGAACGGTAGGAAAGTGAATGAGCACAAGGTCTCATCCAGCATTTCCACAACTCTCCCCACCTTACATTTTAAGAGCAAAAAATAAAAGCAATCTGAAAGTAGACAGCATCTGAAAGGTGTGAACCTGTGAAACAGGTAATCTTTAATTCAGTAGAATAGTCTCTGTATTACCCTCTGAAGTCCACAATTCCGTGTAATACGTGAGAAACGTAGCCGAATTATTCATGCAAAGTAAATGGGCCGTTACATACCCATCTATTTACAGACTTGTGTGTATTCAAATTTCTATACCAGACATGGATCCTTTAGTAAATAGCACTGAATGATGTATTTGATGGTTATTAAATGGGCAAACCTTGATTGGGAAATCATGAGACGGTCACTTCTTCCCTACTTGCATATGACGAACTGTGCTGGGGATAAAGATTCGAACAATTAACTATGCAGTGTTTCATTAACTCAAACCTGGTCTCATGGAATGATCTGCTTTCATCTGCTGGTTTTAAGCAAGAATGTTTCCAAGTTGCACAAAAAAAGTTATGAATACAAAATACCCTATGAAAACCACGCAAGAGATCTGACAGCTCGCTTTCTGTGCAAGAAATGTGTGTGAAAAGGGAAATGTTTGACCAGTTATGAGGCTTATGCTGGCCTCTGAACCTTGGTCAAAAAAATCTGATTTTACAATTCAAAATGAGCTTTCACTATACACATCATTAAATTCATATCCACATATGTGGCCTAAAGAACTTCAATAATGTACATCTCTTTATAAGTGGAGTTCTTCAAACATGATTTAGTACAATATTTATTGATGATACAATATGGACCTACTTTCTCTACACATCAACATGAACACAGGACACCTATGTAGGTCAATTAAAACAATCACTTCTGATAAAAACTATCTGTTGCCCCTTATTACAACAAAAAAAAATCATTCCCTTACACCTGTAAAATCTAATATTAAGTAATTACAAAAGAAGGAAATGGCCACAGCTCAAATGGATGAGTGTTTTGTTAGTTATGTTAGTAATGTGCAGTGATGGGCAAAAGCCACTCTCCGCTCTACTGGCTAATATCTAGAGCTCAGGGCCTTGTTTGTTTGGGTGGGGGGTCATTGGGTTTTTTTCTGAAGGGGAATTATTGGTTGTGAATGTAACAAAAGGGGAAAAAATGAAGTATGAAAAAAATGAAAGATTATTTCATACTCTGCCTTTTCACTAGGTCATAAAAATAGACCTTTTACTAATTTGTACTAATTCTGACAAAAAATATATATATATTCATAACCGCAATCTAAGAAAGCTTTTACGTTTTTGCAGGAAGTTGATCATGTACATAGATTCCAAGGAATCGGGAAAATTGTTTATCTGAATTAAGAACCACGTATGAAGATGCTACAAGCCAACATTCTCTTCAACATTGAACAATTTACGTCAGACTGGGTATAACTGCGCGGACGTTAGTCCAAGGGCATGGCTATAAAGAACAAATGAGAACAAAAGTGATACTTTAGAAGGACCGATGTGGAAACAGCCACACAAGCCTGCAGAGATTCAAACCACCACTAGGAGGATAAAAAGTTTACCAAATGTAAACAAACATCTACAGTAGAGCTCCAAGTACAACAAAACATAGTGTAGTGCTGCAAAAATATTTTTGTTGTTTTAAGAGTACCTGTTGCTGAAAACGTGCCTTCTGAAGAGTTCATGTTACTGTATGTTCCAAGGGAAGATTTCTCTGAGGCCCAGGGAATGACGGAATGGCCAATAAACACTTAAAACAACCTTAATCAGACTTCAAAGAACAAACATCCCCATGAAATATTTCAGCAGTAGTTAACTGATTATTTTCAGCAATAATTTTGTTTACAGTAAGACAGAAAACAGTACTGCACAGACTTCATAAAGCTAAAGAAATCGGCAAACTCCGGAAGCTCCTTTTGTCCAAATTGTGTAAGGTTTGTGCGATCAGAATGGGTTATGACCAAGCAGACAGCATTATAGGACACATTATCGCCAACACTGGCACAAACGCCTGCAGTGTGCCTGAAGTGTACAACATACAGTACCACTCATAAAACAAATATATAGTTATCACCTGAACGTGATTATTCAGAGTCTCCAAACCTCTGTCCAACAGTGGACCTTCATGAGAACTAAAATCACCAGAGCCTTAGTCGCAACATTTGTACCCATGCACGCCCAGCAAGATTTTGTTTATGTATAGCCAAAACACTGAAGCGACTAGCACACCCACCCACTCGATTGAGTAAAAAAATAAAACAAACTTAAAAGAACAGACACCCACCTCCAAGAAACAAGACAAAAAATAAGCAACACTTTGCCACAGAAACCTCAGCCTGTGTCATGGGTTTCTCTCAGTGAAGCAGGCATCACACAAGCATGATGGAAGAGCTCTGTTGAGTTGCCCGATACACGCCATGCCCTCTGTCACTCGAATCGTACAGCAGATGCTGTGGAGCTTTGGATACCGGACAGACACCATTGGTTAGGCTTCGCACCGACACACCGACTAATGACATGACTTCATCATATTTACAAAATATCAAAAAGCAAATGTTCTTTTTCTCTATGCAGGACTTTGCCATTTTTCTCATGCACTATAGAGAGAAGGAAAATAAAAAAAAATAAAATAATATATCAAAGAGGTCAACCATGAGCAAGAAGCGTCTCGTCCTTCCCGTGTCCAGGACAAAGAACAAGCAGAGGAACACAACACGCTGAAGCAACATGTCTCTTTACAGACCTGGAGTAAAACCAATTCCAAATTCATGTGCAATATACATAAAATCATTCTCAATTTGAAAGACTTAACATGTAAAAGGAAAAAGTGCAAGGTTGTATCCTTACATAGCAAAAATAAAAAAAACAAAAAAACAAAACAAAACAAATCTAGGCCAGGTTTCCCTTGGTTTAAAAAAAAAAAGAAGAAATAATTTAAAAACTTGCATTCATCTATTATGTGATAACTATACTACACTGAATATAACCACTAAGCTGGCAGCATGGAAGCCTTGGCCAGTGGAAATGAAGCTGACTTAGCAACACCTGTCACCACAGACACTAGATATATATGTATTCATATTCTCATATATATATATATATATATATATATATATATATATATGCACTTAGCTTCAAGAACTTATTTGTTGTTGTTTTGAACTCATGGCTCTGTAGGTAGGCAAGGGGAAACTGGGACTCTCCATGGCTGGAGAGGAGAGACAGTGAATGAGCAGGTGGAGGTGTGAGTGTGTGTGTAGGAGCGTGTGTGTGCGCGTTCTCGGAGCGGTGGGTGATGGAGGTCGTGTGTGTGTCAGTAGGTGAGGGTGGAGTCGTCCCACTCCAGCTGTTGCTGCCGGCTGGTGCCCTGCTGGTCGTCCTGCTCCGCCCCCTCATCATCATCGCTGCTCTCCGATTCGGCACTGGTGATGTCGTCTTCCTCTTCGCCGTCCTCGCTCTCCTCCTCCTCTTCCTCCTCTTCCTCGCTGCTGTGCTGGTCCTCGTAAGTCTGCCGAGGGGCAGCCAAAAAGAGAAAGAGAGACAGATGGTGAGAGAGACAGTTAGAAATAGAGAGAGGGAGACAGAGAGACAGGAAGGATAAGAGAACGAGAGATAAAAAAGAGTGTGATGAAAGGAAGATGCGTGCATTTTTTCCTTTCCATAATTCATCAGCACACACTCGCTTCACTGAACCCATTTAAGGATTCCTCTGCAGTCTTCTGGGATGATGGAACTCTGCTCCAAACACCACAGAAACCCTTGCCAGTCCAATGCGTTTTCATATTTCTTCTAACCTGTCATTGTGATTTTATTTTTGTTTGCTGATGAAACAAATTGTTGCTGTTGCAAGAACAATTGCCACTTCCGTGCCAGCAGCCTGGCATCACGAGCATGGCATCATCCTGCTCGTGCTAATCAGCTGTGAGTGTGAAGGAGCTGACAGTCTGCCTCCCTGAGCTAGAAAATGCCTGTAAGGAGTCCATCAGTTTTGGCAAGCAGGTGGTTTTTGTATTCACAGGTCGAATACATGAATACACTTTCTGCATTCGTTCAGATGCTTTTCTAGAGCTTTCTGCAGCGGTGTTCATGTGATTACCAGGTCCATTTTTTGGTTTGTATATTTTATTTGTCAGGGACAGTGTGACAGTGTGAGTTAAGGCACAAGGTAAATCTGATCTGCCGTCTGCTACCTCCATGGGGTTGACGGTGATGGTGAGGGCGGAGTCGTCCCAGTCCATCTCGTTCTCTTTGCCGTTTTCCTGGTCTCTCATGGTGCGCTGGTGGGCGGCACGGATCCGGAACACACCCAGGATGATCATGAACACCAGGAAGCTTACGCACACCACGATGACGACGGTGGCGGCACTGGGCACCACTGTGACAGGTGGAGAGAGAAGAAAAATGGAGAGTGGAGAGAAGAATCCAGAGAGAGCACAGAAGGTCATTATTTAGACACAGTTCAGTTACCACCGTTCAGATATTGAGGACAACAGAGCAGAATGACAAGGAGACATCACAGAGTTCTCACGTAAACCCGTCATCGCAGATTTGCACCATTAAAAAAAATTATTCTTTATATATCCCAGATTAATAGCTAATAGTTAATAGCTCTAGTTAATTTCACAGCAAAAGAAAATCTTTTTATAACTTTATAAATTAAACCTTTATAAATTAAATTAAATCTTATTTGTCTGATTACAAACCCTGTTTAGGGCTGGATTATGAAATGTAAATTGAGAA
This sequence comes from Tenebrosternarchus preto, assembly GCA_025802075.1. Lineage (NCBI taxonomy): Eukaryota > Metazoa > Chordata > Actinopteri > Gymnotiformes > Apteronotidae > Tenebrosternarchus > Tenebrosternarchus preto. The sequence goes on from JAOYMR010000022.1 coordinate 2,524,492, forward strand.
ATGGAGCATCCTGTGACTAGCAGGCATGCCAGCGGGAACTGTGGCATGCTCGGAGGAGAGCAGCCTGGATGGATGCTGGGTCACCTGAAGCCTGGTGCGTGTTGGCCAGGTTGTGTCCGGACAGGTCCACCGAGGCGTGCTTGACTTGGTTGATAAACTGGGGTTGCCACATTGCGTTGTTTGCGTGCTCCATTGGGTTGGCTGTGTGTATCACATTAACCTGGGACAGCACAGATACAGCAAACACACACTTCCCTTAGATTTGTCCAAGCCAGTGTCTATTTTTAACATGATAGGATACTGATACAGTCGTGAAAAAAAAAAAAAAAAACTGAAATAAATATGCTTATTTCTCAATGTTTGGAAAAGTAAACATTTTAATATATATGCACTTACGTAAAAAGCAATTCGCAGTAATGCATTCAGTTATAAAGCAACCCAAGGCAACGTGAAGGCCACAGTCAGCGTGAGACTGCTGCACGGTCAGCCGTACCTCGACCTTGAAGTCGTTGCTGATGTAGCGACCGTTGAGCTCGGAGCAGACCAGCTTGAACTTCCTGTCGAACAGTGCCTCCGTGTGCCAGTTCCTGTAGTGAATCAGGTGCAGGACCTGTTCGTAGTTTGCCATCGTGTTCACGCCTGAATCGGAACAGAACGGCATCAGTGAGGCAGAAGCAGCAGCCATATTAGCATCACACTCGACGCCCTTTCAAACTCAAGCACAGTTCAAAGGTGAGATTCAGTCTCTAATTAGCTACGGAATTCTTCACATCTATACTCTGTTAAGACTGCGATCTGGAAGAGTACATAACATTGTCTTGTTTATCTTCTGTTCATCCGTAGTCAATACTGATTTAAAGTGTAATGTACACACACACACACACACACACACACACACATATATATACACATAGATTGATGCTGGATGTGATGTTATTTTGAGAACCATACCAGTGATGACCATGCCCACATTGGTGGAGCTGATCTCCAGGCCTTTCTGCTGCACCTGTGCCAGATCTACCTCGAGGCTCTCGTGCTCTCCATCAAGATCATCGCCCACAACAGTCACTTCACACGTGTCCAGGTTGTGCATGATCTCCTCAGAAACCACAGTCTCTTGCACTGCCAAACACACTTTTACGTTACTACAGTCCCATAGCTGTAGGTAAAAGAGCAGCATCGCAAATTAATACTTTTTAAAATCATAAGTAGAGAGATGTTCATTCTGTACGTAGAGTTTACATCGTGCCACTATCAGATTTCATAAGCATCAATATTGCATAATGTGTCTAGGTGGAAAATTCCAGAACATCACTAACTCTTTGTTCCCTCTTGCAGTAAAATACCCATGGGTTTAATTGACCTGGTAGGCAGAAGTCATTATGTCACCCACCCAACCACCAGCCCCTATAAATCCTCTCGTTCTCCACCCTCACTCTCCCTTGTCCCCCTTCTTCAGTGGAGAGGCAGGTGGCCACCAGGGGGCGCTACCTGTGGGCTCGTCCTCCCCTTCGGCTTCGGGTTCGGCCTCGCGCGTGATCGTGCTGATGACGCGCAGCTCCGGGAACAGCGTCACGCCCTCTGCGCTCTCGAACTCCACAGCACCGCGGGCGAAGTGATCAATGCCACTCAGGCTGATCTTGGGTTCCTCGGGCTGGAGGACCATGACGTAGCCCTCGGCGACGGGCACGGAGATGCACGTCTCCTCGTTGAAGCACCTGACAGACGCACACATGAACCTAACCTGCTGCTATAGACGAACACCCTGCCCTTTTTACACACTCAAACACTCAGACTTTACCCAGAAGCCTCATATTACTGTCAGCATGATTTAGCTTTGACTGCAACCACTGAATCTGTTGTGAAGGACACTGACTTGACAGTGGTGGTGATGCGGAGGTGTCGTATCCCTGGCGTGGGGAACTGCCTGGAGTTCAGGTAGGAAATGTGCTGCATGACCTTCTCGAAGCTCTCTACGTCATCCCCCTCCAGGGTCAGCGAGGACTGGTTGGGGTTAAACACCTGCAGAGACACACAGGGGGCAGTCCTGAGTCAGGTCTGCTGAGTCACTGCAGCAAAGACCCCAAATCCACTGCCTTCTCAGCTCTCCATCTAAATATAGTTTAATCCCATAGCCTTTCATCTCAAATAGCAGCTCTCTGCCATGTGGCCTTTGATGTTAGATCAACCTGGGTTTCTCCTTTTTGATGTTTTCTTTTGGTGCTCTACCTTCACGGCGGAAGCCACCTCCTCCGGCAGCTGCACATCCAGGCCTTCCTTGCACGTGTACAGGCAGTCGATGACCTTCTTGTCCTCCAGCTTCCCGGAGCGGATCATGAGGCCGGCCAGGTTGCCCCGGAAGTACTGGGTCATGCGGGCGCTGCCACCTGAACAGACCCAGAGAGAGTGGGCATAAGTGGTGGTAGGGAGGAGGCAGGATGGGACTTCAGCTCTGCGGTCTCAAGCATGCTTCATGTCTACGTTCTCACAACCAAACGCGACCGACGCTCATGCAAGTTAGTGGGGTCGCTCTGCTCTGAGCCTGCCGGGCATGGCCACCGACCCAGAGAGAGCTGCGCTGGGTGGACAGCCTCATGCAGCTCCCCCTTCAGGCGGGGAGCAGAATTACTGTGAAACATGAAAGTCAAACAATGGAAGATGAATGGACGTTTAAATGAACAGGGACAGGTAAAAATGGGAGGAGAGGGGACAGCCTTCAAACTACGTTTCCCATTATGCAAAGCAAACGGTTTTCCACATTAAAATGCCCCCTTGCAGGCGCTTAAAAATGGCAAGCTGCTATATTTGAGGTGGATGGAGCAAAAACGTGCACTGGAAGTGCAAGCAAAAACGTGCACTGACAAAAGAACTGTTCCCCTCCTACAGAGACTAGGAGCCTGCTGTGTCTGTGTCAAAACTTAAAGTGAAAGTGGCTGGTGGACAATAAAAACAAACGACAAAAGTAAATGGGCGGGGCGGGGTGGGAGGGTGTGGCCTCATGCTGGACTCGTTAGGCGAACGAGGGTGTGCACACGCAGCGCTCAGCCAGGTGAAGCGAGGCTGCCGTCAGCTGGGTGAGGGCTGCTCGTGTGCCACGTTCGTTCACCAACACACTGTCGCGGTGGAGCAATTAGGGAAAGATTTAAGCAACCTGTCAAAGGCTCTGAGACTGTGTCAGTGTCATTGTCATGTCCTGAGAGGTCTGTGGAGGTAAGACAGAAGAGTAGGGAGAGGAAAGGTCTTGCTTTAGTTATGAAGAAAAAAAAAGGACCGCTTGATTCTGAACAGGTTTCACGCATTAAACTATAGTTGCCATTGCTATTGGCAATATGACTACTATAACTACTGATGACATCTTATTCTCTACGAATCACTTGTAGAGCATGAAGCATATCGCTGAGGTAAATTACGGATGCAGGCGCTCGCATCCATACAGCACCTCTCCTATAGTCTTCACGCTTCTGAGAGTCATTTCAGTTCGCAACAGAACGACACAACCGGGCAGAAAACAGTTTCAGCTCTAAAAGAGAGTTTGCGTCATTTCCGAAGACGGAAAAAACTCAGCGTTGCCAGGCATTACCTTGCCAGCAGGCGCCGATGGTGAGCTGCGTTTCGATCGGGGAGGTGTGGAGAGGGTAGTCCTCCGTGACCAGGAAAGGCTCGAAAGAAGCACCATCGACGAACAGGGCCACAGCGGGGAACTCCACGTTCAGCACGTAGTGGTGCCATTCTTTATCACACACCTGAGCAGAGGCACCAGATCAGCAGGATCTCCCTCTCTCTCGGGGAGTGCGGCAGAACAACAGTGTGAGGACACCTTCGCTTCACCACCACCCCCACCACCCCCACACCCCCCCCCGGCTCCGCTCACCCTACCCACAATGCCTCAGCGTTTTCTGTGTGGGAGTATCGTTGCAAATGCAGCCATGTGATATTAAATACCATCTCTAAATCCTATAGGCTGTGACCAGGCTGACATTTCAAATGTTCCACCTCTAGTCTATAATCTGCGTATCTCACTATGCAGCAATTAATATTAAAAGTCCAAATGTATATACATAATTAACATTTAAACTCCCAAAATTCTTCATATAAATGTTACGTTCAGACCAGTTACCAGCCTTCTTACAATGCTCTGTTTCCACACTTAATATTTTTGACACTCATCTCATAATTTAAGGGAGGAGGTGATGTTAATCCCTGCTTGTGTGAAAGCGTGTAGCACAAAGTAGCACGCTCACGTACAGCTTGACGTGCTTCACGTGTGACTGCATGCAAGCACACAGGCCTTAAGAAACGTGCTTAGCTCACCTGGTGGAGCTTCCAGTGGAACTCTGCTGGTTTGTAGCTCTCAGATTCGCTTGGTTCCTGGCGCAGAAGGAGCACAAGCTGGCAGTTGTGCACGTACAGGGAATAGTGATGTCTGTTCATATCTAAGGGAGACAGCGACACACGCAACGTTTACATTCAGCAGCACTTAAAAATCACGCAGTCTGACCTTTCAACAGCCTCCACGATAACGAAACCCTCATTACCAGCTCTGCAGCGATTTGTGTGCTGCTCGAATCGGCTCATGAGGAAAGGCCCGTGTCGGCGGGGTGAGAACAAGCAGGTTCCTGGGTGAAATGCATGATGGAACCCCTCCTACATAACCTCCATGTTCTTTAACCTTTTAATTCTGCGATCCTCCCAGTGTTGACCTTTAAGCGTTCAGTGACCTTCCCCAAAATCACTGGCAAATGCCACCATTTCACCTTCTGCTGATCTTGTGAAAGTTACAGAATGGATGCACAGATCACATTACTGAGTAAAACCATCTGACTATCTGACTGTAACGATGGTACAGTTCAGCGTTAAGGTTATACACACAGCAGCTTTCGGTCGAGCCGCTTTACCCGTTTTGTCGGAGTTGCAGAGGATGGTCTCCTTCTCCCTGCCGCTGGCTCCGTGTCGCATCCACACCGAGAGGGTGAAGGGTTCCCTCAGGCTGGTGCTCACCACGCCATCGGGCACCTTGATGGCCTGGGTGCCATTAAACTCGAACACCAGGTCGCTGTCGTGCCCGTTGTCAGTGGGCACGCCTGCCGTCCAGTTGGCAGTGCTGCTCGGAACGGGCAGCAGCTCCACGGTGCCTGTGCTAGCACCTGAACAACACAGGCGTTACACGGGTGTTACACAGGCGTTACACAATGATTACATGTATAAACAAACTGAGTTGTGGAGAAATATTATAAAAAGGTATAAAAAGGCAATAACAATAAAAAGAAATTATAAAGAAGCTGATGATGATGGATAAACACAAATCAAATAATGTCAAAATTAGCTGATGCTTGGCTAGAAATCTCCCAGCAGGGATGTTCCATCATCAGGTGTCCCCGAGCTGCTGTCGCATGCTGGCTATGACTCACCACACAGCCGGTGCAGGGACTTCTCTGAGTACGTGTCCCGGTCACAACCTTTGCCGATGTGGTTGGTCTCCAGCTCGATGCTGACCTGGATGGAGGTGATGGGCTCCTCGCAGGTCTCCAGCTGGATGCTGGGGAAGAGTGCCAGGCTGCCTGTGCCTGGCTCATATTCCACCCGTTTATTAAAGCCTGCCATGGTCACACACACACACACACACACACACACACACACACACACACACACACACACACACACACACACACACACACAC
>JAOYMR010000022.1:2532722-2576682 GCA_025802075.1 Tenebrosternarchus preto
CCCCCCCCCCCCCCCCCCCCCCCCCCCCCCCCCCCCCCCCCCGCCCCCCCGCCCCCCCCCCCCCGGCCCCCGGCGGGGGGGGGCGCGCGCCGGGGGGGGCTCAGCACGTTGTCCAAGACACTTGATCGCATTGCATCCAGTCATGCAGTGAGAAACCCAGAATGTGGACAGGCATTTCACAGGAATACTTGCCAGGGAAGAACAAAGGAAAGGAACTAAAATAAAGGAAGTGACTGGCTAGCCAATATCTGTCGGATATCTTCCATCTGAACTGTCCATTTAGGAATATCAAGTATGTGTTACAGAGACCTGCTTGCTGGATTTAGTGAGAGTAAACAGAAAAAAAAGCACAGTTAAAATATTACGTTAACAGTGCATGTGAGTTATGAGAGTCCGGCACCATGTCAGAAATGAGGCCAACACCAATTTAAAACCTTCAAACAAATAAAAACATGAACACAAATGAAAAAGACCGCAGATTTTAAAAACAAAATCCTTCATAGCTAAGTTTGGTGTGAAGGAAGTCATCCTGTGCAATGTCGTCTCTGTCAGCCTTAGGAAACGAACAGAGTAAAAGAATAATAAAGGACTGAATAGAAGAGGGTGACGCCAAGCCACTGGATGAGAGCTGGGTTAGAAATATCCACTCTCTCGACATCCACGTCAAACAGCAGCAGTTGGCATGCTGGCAATTGGATTCAACGTGCAGATAAGGAACCACAGAATCCCACTACTGGTGAATGCTTCACTTAAAGAGGATACGCAACGTTTAAAAAGCTCAAGGCATGACTGAGGCGTGACGTAGAAACTGATTTCTTGTGTGAACACACCTTAGTCAGAATTCTGCATATGGATACAGTGTGTTTTAAGGGAATGGTATTATATCACACAAGATGCGTTGTACTTCCAGGAAATAGGTCCAAGATGCCTATACGATCAATACTGTATGGTTTCGAGAAATTAATTGATTGTTTCAGTGTTTCAGGCTGTAGTTTAGTTACATGTGCCTGTGCACATTCATTCCATGTTTGCTCCTGGCACAGTCAGAACATTCAAACTACAGTGGATGTCTCATGCACAGATATTTCTAGTTTCAGTTAACCCCACATCAAACTTTTCATCCAGTTATTATATTTATTTGGCCAAATATAACTTTGAGGGTCAGTAAAACAAAATTAAATCAAACCATAAATAAGAAGGGAGGAATGACATAAAATGACAGGAGTTTTAATGTGAAGTGCCATGGCCATTTTTGCATTAGTGGGTTAATAAAACAGTTTACAAGGTAGAAGAAAGAGGCCGTCATCACCTTCTTGGGTGAAGGTCACCTCAAAACTCTCTACAAGAAGGGAGAGAAGATAAACCCAGGTCAGCCGGAAAAAAGGAGTTTCAGATAAGATCAGAAAGAGAGGAAGGACAATGTTATGTTTATACAGAGCTGTCAGATACAGACATGTATTTGGGGTGTGTGTGCACTGTGCCCTTCTGGTTGGCATCTGTTATACCCAGCTCTTGTACTAGGTAAAGCTTCCTGTACATGAAGCTTTATGCATTTGCTCTGTGGTACACAGTGGAGATTCACAGGTTATTTTGAGCCCTGATATGTTTGTTTATGGCATTTCAAGTACAGAGTTTACATCATTAGTTATTTATATTTCAGACTGATGTTCACAGAGCCAAGAAACAGCCAACTTTGTTTAGAAGAAGAGGGAAAAAAAGGAGTTTTAGTAAGACTCAGGCAGACTACATTCCTATTATTGTTACTGAAAATACAAGCAACTGCTTCATATTAACAGAATTCCATACCCCTAAATAACCCAACGAGTGTTAGAAAAGGCACAGTTAAATTAAGTGGACCAGATAAAACCTTATTCAGGCCAGAGCAATGAATACTATTCACAGGTGGGAAATGCCATCAACAGCAGACATCCTTTATGGCTGGTCATTCACCCTCAGACATAAGTGATCATTTTCTTTGGGTTAGTTTTGCTTGGCTGGCCTCTAACGGCCTGGTTTGCTGCCATCACTGATCTCAGACTGGCCAAGCTGTTCGCCTACTTTCACCCCACCTTTAATAGACTTTCCATAAGAAGTTAGTGAGTCACACAGGAGTGGTTTCGAGTGGTTCCCTGCAGACCAGCTCTACGTATCAGGGCCCCTACTCCCAAAGCCTCTATTTCCCAGCTGGACAAATAAATAAAAGAGTATTGCCCCTGGCCCACAATCATCCAAACTGAAGATGTCACTCAATGGGGACGTAACAATCACTGAGAAAGATGAAACCTGCAATATGGTGGGTCGCTCGGTAATAGGCCTTCATCGTGAACTTGACTTTCATTTGTGGGAAGGCCTGTGGAGGATGACTCCAGTGGCCTTAAACTTATTAAGGACTTGATCTTGATGAGTCACAAGCTGGAAACTGACAGACACTTGGCGCTGAAATAGCTCCTTATAGCAGTCTATAGCAGTCTATAGCAGTCTATAGCAGTCTCATACGCGAATGCAGGCTAAAAGCCCAGACTGCATTGCATCACGTCTGCAGCATAAATCAATACTTGGAGCTTGTTCATGCCAGCCCAGCTGAGCAGAGATCTCACTGCCCTGTCTGGCAGGCTAGTATTTATCTATATGTCCCTTAGCAGATTTTTAATTACCAAAAAAAGGTCAGCAACAAAATAGAGAATTTATGATCCCATCATAAATATGTATATGATTGCAGAAGAAATTACCTGTTAATATTTAAGCCACACAAAAGCAGCTACATGGACAAAAGATTTTCCGACACCATTGCACCTCGTCAAAGTCTAAAAAATTATTTTCAATAAATAACCCAAATTGATCCAAACTGAGAAGATTGGAAAATAAGCCCCTACCACCTTTCTTTATATCCACCTTTTTTTCTTAAAATCTAATATCTGAAGTACTATTAGCCTGTAATCAAACTTCCATATTACTAGTCTTGGTAACGTGGAACTAACATGACATGTTACGTCTGCTTATTTATTTCAAGAAGCAAAGCACGACAGTCTAAAACTTTTCTGCAATGAGAAATTAAAGAATTAAATGAACTTATAAATAAATAAATTCCCCCTCTGCTATAGTTTGTAAGCTCTACGTATAATTTTGTTTCATGATCCCACATAATTTCAAAACGGAAACCATTTGCCAGCTACTTCCAGCTAAGGAGGCTAATGTTCCAAAAGCTAAGGCTTAGCATAAGCTATTGTGTGTGTGTAAAACCCTCATGAATTATTAGGACAGTAAGCCTGTATTACTGGGGTCAAGCAGCATGGTGAGACTGTATACAGCCTCCCAGCCATGTCTAGCACAGCATTTCTGCCTAACCAGCTGTGGCCTGAACCCCCCACACGCAGCCTGGTCACGCGTCCTAAAAGAACGTGATAAAGAGATTTGGTGAACCCAGAGTGGCAAACACCTACACTCCTACAGCAGGCTTGCTGTGACCCTGCTCAATCACCCTGAATCAACATCTAATGGATACACCTACATAAAACATGAAACACTCAATCAAATAGATACACACACGTAATGAGTAACGCATTAAAACCTTTAACGAGGTACGGTAATTAAAGGAGGCCAGATCGCAGAGTACAGCAGAAATGATTCTCCAGTAGCTGATCCGCTCCAGCGTTTCAACATGCTCCGGCGTGGGCCAGGTGAAAGGCAGCCTGGGAAAGCCTGGAGCGCCGTCTCCAGCGCCGGGAGAGGGAACGCGGCATTCCTGACGCACCGCCTCTCGAAGGCCTTTGAAATGAGGCCAAAGTAAATCTCCTAGAGATCATCAGAGGCTGGAGCTCAAGACACCCCCACTCAGCTTTGCTCAATGTGCCTCTCATATATGCAAGAGGTAACAATAGCGCATAAACAACGTTCATTGATCCTGAGATTAAACACCAAGGTTAAACGCGAGGGAAGGGCATGTGACAGATTTATGCAATAAACTGTTGTACCCATACAAATACCAATACCAATAAACAATGTGTATGTCACAACACCAAAACAAATAAACCATAAAACACATTTATATCTAAACATAATGAATATGAAGACAGTCACATGAAAGTGTAAATTTGGAACATGACAGATGACTTTAAAACACAATATACAACACCTTTCTGCACCAAAGGCAAACTGCCTCATTTTATCTGGGAGAGCAGAGCCCAAAAGTACATCTGGCAAACTAATAACTGACTAGGGAGAGCCAATGGTGCTGATTGGGATTTTTAAACTGCAGATCTGACATCAGTATAATGTCATTAGAGAAGAAGCAATGTGATTAAGCTTCGGAGCCATGGGGCATTTTGGAATCACTCAGACGCAGAGAGAAAGCTGGTCTAAGAAAAGGTTTAATCACATCGTTAAGGTTGTGTTCAACCAGAAGTCACTGAAAACATTTTCATGCAGCAAAGAAACGTGACTGTGAAACAAGTTCTCCTCAACTATCCGACCTCGAATATGGTTTCTGGTTGATGGTCTGATACACTTGTTTATCATATTACACAAGAAATCGACATGGTTATGTTTTTCACAGTAATTTGTTCCAGTTTACAGTCTTGAGGCACAGGACGCGCAGGATTACTGTAGCTGTGTACAATACCACATCTTTACATCTTTAATACATTTATACGTTAGCATTAGCACTGTTATGAATTAACAACTGAACAGAGGAGTTGAAAGGTGAGGAGGAGGAGGTTCTTTTTACCTGCATAGCGCAACGGGGCGTCCTTATCCAGGGCTATGAGGGGGGGATCCAGGAGGACTTTGTCATCATTTTCTGTGACAATGCCGTGATACGTGGTCTCAATCCATGGCTTGTGTTTATTTACTGTTAAAAAAAAAAAAAGAGAGAGAGAGAGAGATTTTTCTTCTAGAGAATGACATGAACAAGGTGTGATGTGACAGGAAAAGCGATACGGCATTTCAAGTGTGCAGGACACCCACGGCCATGAAAACTAATGGCTCCCCAGTCTGCTCGGCCTCCCAGCAGCGCTGACGCTCACGTACTCACACAGAGAGCCGGCGCAGAGCCTCCCCCCCAGCATGGAGGTGGCTCATTAACTCCGACAGTGAGCCCTGCGCTCTGCAGGGAGGGGATGAGAGCGGTGTGGCTGCGGGCAGACGGGATCTGCTCAGGCTGGAACTCGCCGACACGCAGAGCACCGGGCCGCCCGCTTCCACGGCTAATGGGCGCCCGTGAGCGCCAAACCGCTCCCCCCCCCCGGCCAAGCCGAGCTCACTGTGCACTGACAGCCGGGTGGGGGGCCGGAGGTATGGGAGCTGTCGGCATCGCAGGCCGTCGCACTGCCGAACACGACTCAGTCAGGCAACGCTACAGAATCAGACAAATGGATAGCAATAGCACTGTCAAACACTCTTAGAGAAGGATCCTTGTACAGTTACAGAAAAAAAAAATTCTGCAGAGGGGTGGGGGCTTCTAGACACAACCAAGGGAATGTGACAATGGCTTTCGTTTTACAGCGTTGCTGAGAAAGAGTCCCCCACTTAGAGCAGAAAGACTTTCTCGAGCTGACAGTTTCCTTTTTGGATGCCAACAGGAGCAAAACCATTCATAAACTAACAACTAACAGACTGACAGGCCTTTTGATTCGTCGACGCCGCTGCTTCACATCTCACGTCTCTCTCCGTCACATCCCACAATGCACCTTTCCTGCACGCACATGACTGGTTGTCAAGTACCAGGCAGATAACGATGTATCACATCCATCTACAGATCAGGACTGCTACAACGAGCGCATTATCAGGTCCTCGAAGCATTCCAACACACCACTCCAGTGCTCTGACATTTTCCCCGTCTGAAACGTTAGCATGAGAAAACATCGTGACCTTTGGAGCACACTGAGCTTTCTCAAGAGGGAAAAGCAGGTCACTTCCAGGAATAAACAAACTGCATCGTCAATTCCTGGACAGTCTGCTCGAATACCATGGCTGAGAATGAACCCATAGCCTATATGTGAAAATAGCAATAAGGATCACATGTGTTCCATACCTTAATGTCCTGCACCTGTACATTTCCATAGGGAACATTGACATGGGGAGCAGGGAGCTCTTTGTGCAGCTGCTGTATCTCACACGCATGAGCAGGGTGATTTATTGGCTGGGATCTCCCTCCTGGGGTCCTAAGCATGTATGGAGAGGGTCTGCAGCTTCAGACTCTTGAGAAATCACAATAGATCACGTATCAACTCTGTAGGGGGTCCTGTATCCAGTTTCATTTGGCAAACAAGAGTGTGCTCACTACTCTGTGCATTCCACTGCCATACCTGAATCATCTATTCACGGCACCGTTTTACACGAATGCTGAGGTAGTTTGAGGAATGTTGTAATTAAAACATTATGCTGTATGTTTAATAATGTTCTGTTAGATGTTACATCAACATTTACTGTGTACTTCTCACAGTCATCTGTTTCTCTTTGGTTTCCTTGATTTCTCCTTTGAATTCCAACAGTATGTAGCGAGATGGCAGGGTTTGCTATTGTCTATAAGTCAGCTGTGGTCGCGTCTCGTAAATCGTCTTAACAGCAAAGCTCACATGATCCCCGGGCTGCTGTAGCGGGCGCTGTATGAACGGGCTGTCAGCCCAGACTACACACTTAATCCCCTTTAGAGTCCCAGGTTCGTAAAACCTAAAGTGCCAGCACACAGTTAAGCCACATGTCTCCCAAGGGCAGACTAGGACATAACTCTACTTTTAATGACACCGTTTACAAGTCTTTGGTTTTTTTTTTTTGGGCAGGATAATACGCCTCTGTTAAGTGTTTTCTGTTAATGACTCCAGATCACAGCAAGAAATTCCAAATGAGGAATATTAGATAAAGAATTTGGTAAATGATTAAGTGATGTTAAATGATGTGCCCCACTCACTTAACTGCAGTGCTTGCAGTGTAACTGATGCATCTTTACAGGTAAACCGTTGACGTTAATTAGGTTGTGTCCATGCACACAGTTCCTCTAGACCTTTAGAAAGCACCAGAATGGTCATGAACATCAACCAGTTCAGTTTGTTTTTTTCCTGAACATTTGTATTGGAATGTGATGACCGTTCTAGGTAAATGCAGCGTTTCTTAAACTGACATTTAAATCAGCACTTTCACGCTCTGATGATTTTGCTATTGGGTTCTTATAACATATTCAATGCACTTTAAAATATACTGGAAAGTGAACTTTTTTTTACAGACATGCATTTATTACAGCTATTTGGCATCACTCAGGGACACTTGGTTCTAACTACCATAACATCCTATAAATCTTTCCTATATTGAGTTATGAGATCAGGCAGTGCTCTCTGTCTGGGTGAGACCTTAGAGAACAACTCGTCCTCACTCACTTTGTGAGTCTTTCCAGCACCCACATGCATACGTTCCCAGTCTGGTCGTCCGCAGCACTGGATTATTAGAAACCCATCCGGAATTAGAAACACATCTGAACCCATCTCAAGCCACCAGGGCTTGGTTATTATATAGTTATTATAGGAGTGGTTACAGTGCCACAAGTCAAGCGGAAAGGCAATTCAACCATGAACCAGAACAGACCATGAAGCCAACCGCAAATGACATCATTCCCCCGTGGATTTTGCCAAGACGCCAAACCCACAAGCTGCCCCAGACGTTGTAGTAAATTAGCTTCTTTAAGTGACTCTGGGTGGCAGTGCTTGCTGCAGAGTCCTGAGGAGTTGCTGGGACAGGGCCTGATTCTGGGGAGGTCCTGCTTCTGGAGAGGGGCTGGTTTCTGAGGAGGGCTTGTTTCTGGGCCGTGTTGGGAAATTAGATTACAGTAGGAGGGCTCATGTGGCCAATAATATCTTCCTGAGTTCTGCCACTCCAGCCCACGCCCGCAGTGTGGCAGGGCATGCGGCCAGCCGGCCCCCCTCAATCCCACCACACGCAGAAATGCTTTAGCGTGATGTGCCGCACCATTAACTTAAAACGCACAGATCCGGAGCCACATCCGGATCTCTCGCCCCCACAGTGCAGCGCCCACGGGCCAGGAAACAGACCGCAGCAGGGGGACACAGAGACATATGCAGGCAGCGTTCCTCCTGATGGGCGAGCAGACCGCACCGTAAACACAAAGAACATCTAACGACAATAAAATGTGAGCCTGCTAGGCAAAATAAATAATACCACAACAAGAGACCCAGCTGTTTGTTAAAGACTTTATCGACCCTAATCACTCACACAGCCACTACTGATTTAAGGTCTGTTTAGGAAGTAATTTTTTTTTAAATATTCAGGATATAAGCTTATCTGATTGGCCTTTGTCTACCAAGCGTCACCATTTGATTGGTCCTTGTCTGCTAAGGTCAACATGACAGCATCACAATGTTTCATACCTCTTCATATACTGAAGTATAATAATGCACATGGAGTTCTGAAGCCACTGCACCATGTTATCACTAGCCTAGCAAACCTCCTAGGTCCTGAAGCAATATAGTTCAGTGTTATATAAAGAGACGTCCTTGTGTAGTGCAATATTATTGTCATTTTGGATATTTTGTGACATTAATGCTGTTCCCGAGCTATGTGTATACTTTATTATAGTCTAGCAACATTATTATAATATTATTATAGTCTAGCATCATATTATTTATTATCTGCAATGGTTGCCTGATATCATTCAGTTTACAGTTTATGCCACTGCACAGTGTGGGTGTAAAATCATCATAGAAAAGATACCAAAGTTACGTCTACAAAATTGTACCACTTACTACTCATCAAACCCTTATGGAACTCTGCCCACTTAAATGAACAGTTAATGACGCAGGCATGAATGGATACATGAACGGTTTGAAGCTGTCTGTGACCCCTGTGCAGTGGAAACCACAAGCAAAATCACAGAGGACTCCCAGATAACCAGGACAAGAGAGTATATGAGTGTGTATGTGTCTCAGCACTCCAGGCTGGATGCTGCTGGTGTGGGTGAGGAGATGATGGAGCCGAACCTGCCTGCTCGAGGATCGTACCCAACACATCCACCCAGACCTGCCTGCTCGAGGATCGTACCCAACACTGCATCTCGCTCAGACTACACATCCCACTGTGAGTGTGTGCAAAGGGGGTGGTCGGTGGTCTGGGCTCCAGCCTGTAAAACAGGGCACTGTGCAATGTCAGTGGGTTTGCATGAAGGGGAATGTGATCCTGTTCCCCTTCATGCAAACCCACTGACACCTAATCCTTTAATGGGATGCTCCTGTTCCATTCAGTTCCGTTCATGGGTACATCTCGAAATAGGAAAATCTCACCTAAATGCAGCAGTGTGTTACACAGGCTGTGTCATGAGAAGAGCCCAAGGCAGGCGTCTACACCACCGTACCATTAATCATGGGGAACAGAGTCCATCATAAATCTGCTTGATTTGGGGAGGGGGGGGGGGGCAGATAATGAAATACTGAGAGAAAAAAAAAAACCTTTGTTCACAACATGTACTGCATTCAGTTGTTTTCTTAATGTATGTCACCACGATCATGTGAAAGGTCACAAACATTTAGGAGGGAAACATAAGTGTTTCTGAATAATGCAAGACATTTTCCTGTAATTAGGAGAGAACTAGCTCAAGCTGAACTATCTGTAGCCAATCCACAAAAGGAAATAGATGCAATTAAAAGGACATGGGTACAGAGCCCAGGAGACATCTCAACTACCGCAACCAAGCATGTAACGATGTAGCATGTTCCTTTGTTGAACCCACCAATGCCGACACTTACACAGGGCCTCTCTCCCTATGTCAAGGCTGCATTATATCATATGTATTCAGAGGAGCACTGAATACAACACAGTTTGGTGTGTGTGTGTGTGTGTGTGTGTGTGTGTGTGTGTGTGTGTGTGTGTGTGTGCAACAATGACTTTGACTGATGAAGTAAAAAGCAGAGGTTGTAATGTCAGGCAAGCTGGTTCAACCATACTCAGTTGTATAGCTGCTCCCAAACCCACACAATGCAGGGATACAAACGGAAAGCCATGTTATTTCATGAATTATGTGATATTTGCTTTTAAATGTGTAGAAAATGAACGTCACTTGGCAGTAAGAAGTGTACAAGGTGTGCTGGGCACGACGGCTCTGTCTTGCACGTTTCACTGGCTTGGTTAAGAGCTGCCGTCTGCGGTCAGTACGGCCCAAGAGCTCCGACGTGTGAGCAGAACCATCCGTGGTGCGAGTTACGACAGTCGTACTGCAAGCTACGACATCCGTAGCATGAGCTACGACCGTTGTTGCCAATTAACGCCCTCAATCCCCCCCCCGGCACGTTCACACCTCGAGTGTATGAGAGCTGTGAGTTCTCACCAAGCATGCACTGCACTTGCAAACCCAATTCTGATTGCAGTGAGACAATAAAACAAAGTACTTGGTGATCTAGACACCAGTTTAGTTGGCAAACTACCTGCCTTTGTACTTTGATGGCTTGTACAGGCAAATGTCAAAAGGCAACAAAGAAGCCCCTCTATTCAAAGTATAATAGTAAAATTTGTTACTGTGGCGGTGTGAAGTTCTCCCTGTGAGAATCAGTGAAGGACAATGGGCCACTCTGGTCTGCCATTACAATGGGCTCCTTCCACACAAAGCTCCAATTCCCACCATACCTTATCCACAAAAATCAGCCGGAGCTCCATGAAAATGTGAAGCGGCCCACTGTCGCTACGGCAGCAGACAGCAGCTGAGAACACTAGCACCTTCTCATGCAGGGGGAGCCAGGAAGAGAGAGAGAGAGAGAGAGAGAGAGAGAGAGAAAGATGTCCTTCCTCCTCAAATCGTGCTGCAGAATATTACATCAAATCAGACCAGCGAGTTTTGATACTCTCACTGAACGATTTTCACTGCAGTTCACACACTAAGCAAAGCACAATGGTCACGATCCAGTGCCTTTCTGTCCAAATATAAAAATCGCTAATCAGTTCGATTAGGCCTGTATCAAAACTTCTGGGTTTAGAGGCAAATCACAGAACATCAACAAACTGAATAAACATTAGCCAGGACTGAAACTGTCCTCAGTTAAGTGTTTACATTTAAATAAAGAGAATGTGTGGAACTGCTGAAGTGATCGTCAGCTACAGAGCAGTGGCTAGTCCAAACTCCAACATCATGTAGGCAAATCTGGGCATGGGGCCCCCTGCTTCCCCATTCCCAACTACCACCGACCCCCCCTCCAACAAAAAACCAAAAAAAAAAACAAAAAACAGAGGAGTGCTGGCGGCAGGACAGGGGGTCCTTATGTACTCAAGGAAACGTCTGTTTGTCCACCAAAGCAACCCCAGCACACACACACACACAACAAGGCCGCGACGTTTTCGTCGAGGGTGGGGGCAGGGCGGGTGTGAATGGACCTCAATCGGGCCTCTGTGGGGAGCTGCACAAAGAGTGAGAGTGAAATCTAACCACACAGCACAGGGCTGTTTCAGCCCAACCTGTGGCTCAGTCGTGGAGCCCTCTTACCTGCAGGTAACGTGCTCTCTGGTTACCTGTTCCCATGGAGTCAGCCGTTCTAGCGCAGGCAGGCGCAGGCCAGCCACATTTCCACCACAAACAAAGACACATTTCACCAGAGACAGACTGCTCAGAGGGCTACAAGAATATACTGATTTCATTTGAAAGGT
Organism: Tenebrosternarchus preto; assembly: GCA_025802075.1. NCBI lineage: Eukaryota > Metazoa > Chordata > Actinopteri > Gymnotiformes > Apteronotidae > Tenebrosternarchus > Tenebrosternarchus preto. The sequence goes on from JAOYMR010000022.1 coordinate 2,544,351, forward strand.
AATACTGTGATTGTACTGCCCTTCAGCAAATATAATGTCATTACATTTTCACTCACTATTTCCACTCAGTGAGTAAAATCACTTTTATTTAGTCGTATTGTAAGGGCAAAATACCTAGATATGTCACGTATAATTCAGAATCCATTAACAGAAATCCATTTACTCCCACACTGGACACGCCTGCAATTACTGTTTTTCAATGTTTTCGAATTTTACTTAAATAAAGTCCAAACAAAAAAGAATAAAAAAAAACAAAAACAAAACAACAATCATTAGAAAATCAGCGAAATTCTTGAATTGTTACAATAACATTTGGCTTTAAAAGATCGCCCATACTGAACAATTAGCTGACTTTGTGAATAAGTCGACCAACATACTATTCAGACATGAATGACCTATTCGTGACGGATCACTAACTCAGTTCATTGCTTAGTGGGACCAATGAAATTAGAACTGGACTCCACCCTGACTAAGACCGATTGTTCTGTGTACATACATCCACGCTGCCAGCTGTAAAACAGCTTTAAACAACAGCCGACTGGTGTTTCAGCGGCCGCTTTGCCTGCCCCATGTGTGGAACTCAGAATCTGGTTCCAAATGCATGCAGAATGCCCAAGTTAATATGCTAGTAACAGTGGATGCATTGTGACACACTCATTCCAGCTCGTTCCCTGAACCTCAGGCCAAGAAGCCCTTTGTTCCACAGGGTTTAGAGCCTCTGACAAAACAGGGCAACAGTGCATCTGCAATCAGCAGAGACGACATTCAGAATTTAAGCATTTATAGAGGATAAGGAAACAGATAAAATGGTGATCCATCCTGATAAATAACACAGCAATCATCTCTGGAAACCCATCAGCCAAATAACTTCACTAAAACATTATACGAAATGTAAGTTTAAGTAAACACCTCTGTGACCTTTCTAATATTATTTTCTGAAAAAATCTTATGTTTTGCCCAAGTTCTATATGACAGTCATAATTTATTACATCTCACTAACTCCTGTGCATTGCATTTAATTCACTCCATAGCCACAAATTAAATTTCATAAATTCAAATATATAAATTTAAAGCAAGCAATTGCACTCTCCTTGTCTCAACAAGGAGAACAATGAATGCAGTATTTTTCTCCTGAGGGCAAGCATGGTTAGCTATTTCAATCCAGCATCTAGGCAGTTCATTTTGCCAGGCATTGTTCTCCAAGACCTAATAAGAATCCTCAGCCTACATTTACACCATGTCTGACAGAGCAGAAATAGAAAGGTGATATTAAGGATATTGTTCAGAGAGTATCACAACACATGGAGCATGCTCAGCTGCAGGCCTGTCTGCGTGTTCCAACAGGGAGGACGCTTCGAGATTACCCATCAGGCTGCATGAAGACAAGAAGAGAGTTTACAGCTGTTTACACGAAACCCACTCTAATTCCAAATGTTCTACACTGTTAAAAGGCCGTGACAGTAGCTATGAAAACATACATGTAGCAGCCACGTATAAGACAAGCCGGCCCAACTCAACTCAACTGCAGGTGTTTTTTTACGTGTGCTTCAGTTTTTTAGTCTCGTCAGAACATGGGAGTGTTGAGGATTGGTTGGGAGGTAGCTGGTTTAAAAGAATTACCCGTGTAGACTTTCCTGAAAACCAACATGTCAGTCAAAACCTTTAACCCCCTGATAACAGGAAGAAACTAGTCATCGCCTCAGTGACTCAACAAAGCTCAACCAGCAATCATGTAACTATGCATGAGCCCCCACTCCTCTTCAGATTAGTAGTCATTAAACAGGTTCAGAGATTTTTGGAGATCACTGTTGTGCAAACCACCATTTGTTTTTTGTTTGTTTGTTTTGTTTGTCTGGGCGCTGTACACTTTAAATATTACTGTTCTTCAACAGCCTAGGTTTCGTTGTGTGCTCCAAGGTGTGCAAGAGATGAACAATGCTCTTTTTAGAAATCTCTGAATAGAGTATGAAAAGGTACACCATCTGAAAGAGTCCTTCCATGAAGCCTGAGAGGAGTATGAATCAGACACGCAGAATGAGCAGGGCCCTTTGTGGGGCCTAAAGTCCTTTTCATTGTCACATCTGCATGGAACGAGTGAAAAATAAGAGGGGCACATAAGAGAATAGAGGAAAAAAAACCAGCAGACCAACACATGTGACTAGGACCTGGTCTGTGCTGGACACACACGTACCCTTCTGCTGATAACAAAGGGGAAGTGAACAGGTGTGCTGTGGCTCACAGCTGTAGTCAAACCCAGAGCTTATGACAAAGTCATCAAGAGGTAGTAAAAGTCCTCGCTTTACCCAGTACCACAGATGGCAAGAAATTGTTGAAATTACATTTCAGCATCTCAGCAGAGAAAAGGATAAGGAACAGTGACTTGTAAAGCTCATGATTTGTATGGTTTAGTCATCAAGTGACAGACAACTTCAGTATCTGGGTTAATATCATTACTCACACAACATTTCGCATTCTAATATCATACATGTGCTCTACCTACATATCTAGGAAAGGTGGTCCTCCCTTTCCACAAACAATGCGTTTCCCTGTCTACAAAAACAATAAATGACATATACAAAACATATCCTTTGCTCCCCCTGTTAAAAAAACAACGAATATCTGCTAAGGTAACATAACACAAGTGAATCAAGCCGTCCACCATGGCTGTGCTACACAATTAGTTAATTATCCAATATGTTGACTGGCGGCCTCTGGTCATGCATTCTCAGCTGCCTCACATAGCAACTTCATTATGCTCGACAATTATTGCCACCCTTCAGCCCATTATTGGTCAAGTATGTCAAAGCGGATCCCGTATGAGGTTTTAGTTTCTTTCCTGGTCTTGATGACTTAATATGAAACAACATGTGTAGCCCACACTCAACCTTAATGTTACATGTATCGTCTCGCATCCTGTAGGATCGGGCGCACAAAAATAAGTGCGCAAGCGTGAGGCTGTCTAATTTCTCAGCTGAAGAGAGACTGCCATTATATAGCTACCGTGTCTATGGGACAAAGATACATACGGTTTTCCTGCGCGGTGTACTATTTTTTTTACATTAAACGTCTGAAAAATGGAATGTTCCAGGACTTGGCGTTCTGATGCAGAAGCCTAGTACATCGGCCCTGGTTTGGAGTGGGCAATCCACCCTTCTCCTACATTTCTGTAGCAACTGCTTGTGCACCTGCAGCGATGTCATTCCGCCTATTACACGTGCCTGCGTTTGTAATGGAGTACATTAATTTTTTAATGGTTCTGGAAACAGTGTTGTTCACAGAATCTGCAATGCGTATAGCTTTGACACAATGCTATTTGACTTTTTTTTATTATTATTACGACGACTCCACCTCTCCGCCAGTAAAATTACACAAATCGCTAGCTATCTGCTCCAGGCTGATCTAAATCGTGATTTGCGTTCGCACACGACACAAGAAAATGAACGAACTACGCATTCGACTCCTAAGGAAAAAAAACCCCCACAATACACATTACAGCTAAACGTAACAAGCTACCTAGTTAAAGGTTGCCACGCTTGCATACAGGGTGTTGCCGGTAAAGACTGTTGTCATACCGTTTAGGATTGGCACTTTAAATAGGCTAGCTGTCCGGTGAAACAGAACATAACTAACCAGGAAAATCACAACGCAATTCAGACGAAATTTGTCGACATCTTTCACCCAGGCCTTCATATTAAAACATGCCAACGTTACAGTAACTGTATAGTGTTCAAAGGGAACATTATGTTGTGCCGTTCGACATTATGTGGATACATAGGGTAGCAACATCCATCCGTCCCAGATTCTAGTTATCCCTCCGATCCCACTGTCAGGAATGCCGACACGGCATCCTAAACATCCTTCACATTATTTTTGCTTATGACACCATTAAGCTAGTCCCTTTAGCTCGTGTGGAACCATCGGAACCAACATAAAAAATAAAATAAAATAAACTACTACATATGTTTTTTTTAAAAGCGTACGGCTTACCTTTAGATGCCTCCACCGCACATAGTAGTCCAAGGACCAGTCCAATTGCAGAAACGAGAGGTTTATACCTACGGATCTGCATCCCGTTTTTGTTAAAAAAAACCGATAGGATTGAATCAGTGTTATTTCTCCCCTTTCACAACGTACAATATTATTCACTCTATAAAGTAATATCCAGAAGATGTATATTGGTTAGAGAAATAGTTCTAAAATGGCTGCCGAAGCCGCCACCGCCGGTCTATCCCCTTCAGTCCCCGCTCTATCTCTCCCACTAGCAGCTTTGCAGCTGTATCCAACTGGAGCTACGCCTGGCTGACGTCAAGGCTGTTATTGTAAGAGTGCAGGCTGATATACAACTAAACATAGATTTAGAGAGGGTGGGGAGATGCAATCTGCTGGAATAAAAATATTTTATAATCCCCTTTATTTAAGAAAACATGGTGATTGTGGTTTATTTATCATCTTACACAGTAACCATGGGGTCAATAGTGCATCAATTTATTACTAAGAATGTTAAACGGTGTAACAATGACAGCGAGTTCCCTCATTCACCTTCATCTTTATTCTTGTTTATTTGTTTGTGTATCCATTATCGGTCTCAGTTAGTTTGCTGTCATTTTACTGACCACATCTTTTTTAGTGTTGTTGACATTTTGAACAATATTACTTTTACGGAATACGCAGTTACGTATTGCAGATATGACTGCACGTTCATGACTTTAAAAATAATTCCTTTCTGCTATGATGTCGCGAGCAACCATAAATAAATTTGGGAGTGGTCATGTCTTTAAAGATTCTGTGGTCAGTCATTTTCTCCCCTCATAAATCACAGAATGTAAAGGCATTTGATTTATTTATTGACCTGAAAGTTTATTGGTTTCATTTCAGACATACGTTCTATAAATATTCTCAAACTGGTATTTTACACAACTAACATATGTGGTGAATATTTACTACTGTCCAAAACAGCAATGCAGTCTAAAAGTACATCTTGTTTACTGGATATTTTATGGTGCTTGCTGTCTCCTTCTGTTCCCGCTGTAGTTAGCAAAGGGTGCCACCTCCATTCATACTCAAGATCACTGCTCGTGGAGCTGTCGAGTCAACACACTGTTTCGTTTTAGTCGCTACACTTACAGCATTAATCCGATCCACGAACGTGGCACCTAAAGTTGGATCTGGAATGGTTCTTAGAGCTAAAGTAATAGCTCACCATTAGTAGTTCGAAGTGGAACAGATATCTAAATCGATTTAATAATATTTGTGTATAGCTACTTTCCAAATGATGTACTCATTAATATGATATGGTTTGTTGATTAATGGAATACATTTTTTAAAATTGCAATCCATGAATGAATATAGCTTCCCAGCTTTTGAATACACCTATCAACAAAAAATAAGGTATTGGGGAAATTATTCATTATTCTAGTCTAACAATTTCTGCCACAGGGCATGCCACTGAAACAACTGCATTAGTAGTAAATGTGTGTGCAAAATGTATGTATTATATGAATAAAATCATTTTCATATGATAATATCCCTAGCATTAATGTGAGGCCTGTGTTAGTATTAGACATTAACCAAATAGACAGACAGATAAACTTCTATCTACTATAAATGGATGCCTCTATGAACTAGGGCCGTTTTTGGTCACTGCCCGGAATGCAACACAAAGAGGATTTGTTCCTCGTGGGCAATACACAAACTGGCTTAGAAAAGTGCAAGACCCCCCCTCATCCCAGTACTCCGTGGAATAGTAAACCATTGTGGATGCTCTAGACGGAAAAGCCAATGTTTGAAGGAACAGCAGTTTTTGAATAGAGGTGTTTCCAGAAGGCGTCTATCCTCTTAAGGTTCGCTCTTTAAGAAGATAGAGACGGAATGTTCTTCTTAGGTATGAATGGAGCTTGGCACCACTCCTAGTTTGTCTGCCTATTTGCTGAAAAAGACCACTTCAGGGTTTGTATAGAGTATAGGTCTCTTCTACTCTTTACAGTCTTGTATCTTCTCAGGTTTTCCAGTGAGTCCTGTTATGAATCTTTTAGAGAAGTCCTCACATAAATGTGACTTCACCAAGCAAACTAAAACAAATTGATGTTTCTACTGTTGATATCACACACCTTTTCATGTTTGTGTGTGGCAGAACTTGAAATCTTTCTCTCCTTCTGTTAAGGGGCTGAAGGATTGGGTTTGTCATGTTCTTAGACAGAAGTCAAGACTCACTAAAGCTTTGCGTCTGTTCCTCTAACTCTACTGAGCCTCACCTTCCCTTAGCCATGCAGGGTTGTAAGTTTTTCTCTCTGGCTTGCAGCAACAGACTTCAAAATAGTCAGGTTATTTTGGTTCTTGTGTGCGAGTACGTGAATGTGTGTTGGTGAGTGGGTGTGTGTGGGGGGGGGCGAGGGATAGAGGAGAAATAGAGGAGTCCAGAGAGAGAAAGAGAGAGAGAGAAAGAAAATGAAGGAGGTGGAAAGAGAGCATGAGAGAGGACAAGTAGAATAGTGGTAATGCGGCTGCATGGTTTGACTTTGAATTAACACAGTCATCCAGTTATGAGCAGTCAGGCTATTTTCAGGCTTTCTACTTAGCTTGGCATTACATTAGGCAGGACATGGAAAAGAATCACTAGAAAAACTGCTTCCACCAGAATGTAATTTCAGGCCATGAAATACTCCTCTTGTTTTGTACTTAGATTTATCTGAATGTCAGAGTCTATTATGAAATATTATTCATCCTGCATGCTTCATTTCTAACTGCAGTGTACACTGAACCATCTGGAGTTATGATAACAGTTACTTCATAGTTATCGGCTCTTACTCTGCGGCAAGCATTATTAACAGAAGTGGGAGACTAGAGAGCGCATCACCAAGGTAATGCTTAAAAATAATAGCTTATTCTTTAAAATGTGTGTGTACACCTTCACTCAGCAGTGCTAGCTATTGGTCAAATCTCAAAGCAAAGCCATTTTTGAAAGAAAGAAAAAAGAGAAAACAACTGTTCAGTGTTGATCATCTTTGTTCTTTTACAAGATTGCCAGACATATAACTATTTGGTTTTGTGGCATTAAACTCTTCATATTTAGTGTTATCTGTTTGCTTAGTTTTCTCATTATGATGATGGAACATCCTCGGAATGTTGATAGAACCCCAGAGAGTGTGACAGCGGTAGCACGTCGCCATGGTTTTGCCTGCAGTCTGCTTCATGCATATTCAACGACAGAGCTTCAAAGGCCCTACCTTATGACTCACTCTTGCAAAGCAACCGAGCCTATTAGAGCTCAAGGTCACTTACTTATTAAACCTGGACTTCTCCGAGATTTCAGTTCACACTGAAGCTCATCACTTTCTGTGGAACTACGCCCACTATCTGAAGAAAAAAAAACAAAACAAAACAGGAGTGACAGCAAAGTTATAAATAAACATTTGTTCAATAGATTTTTTACTTCAGCCTCACCAATGACTGTATGTTATTTACCGGTGGAACACTAAGCCCATCTCCCCACTGCCTCTGTGGAAATTCCATAATTTCTCGGTCTTGAATAATGCTAGGCCATTGCTGGGGATTAGCTGCTTTCTGTAAAGCTGCCTCAGCCTTGCAAACGAAGAGAGAAAGATGTGAGAAACCTGTCGGTTACCGTGGCGTTCTCTACTACTGCGCTGTTCCTCTGCTGTGGAGGGCGTCCTCGTCTTAAGGGAATGCTGGGACATGCTCTTTGACTGAGTGCAGCTGAGCTGAGGACTGCAACTGCATTCCCAGGAGATTATGCAGGGCCTGTGGATTATATTAGCAAGAATATTAAAATAAGAAACTAAATGCATATGCTGTAAAAAAAAAAAAACCCAAACAAACAATCAAAAAACAAATACAGTGGGGTGTTGTAGTATTGGTTTTATTTAATCAGTTAAATAGCCAAAACGTCTCGATATTTGGCATGTCCACTACATAGTGTCATTAGCACAGCTTGAACTCTGTCTGGCATCTATTCCACAAGCTTCTGCAGAAATCCAAATGATTTCAGGACTCTTTTAGAGTTCGACTTAAATACTGAGTGAAATACTGTGTCACCAGAATTTTAAATTAAATGGTGGCAAAAAGGATATTTAGATAAAGGCAGATATAGGCTTCATGTAACTGGATACAAATGAAAAAACAAATATTTTTAAATGTTTTTAAAACCTGAGTAAGAGATGAGGAACAGATCAAAACATATGGACAATGGTTTGCCTCAGCTTTAAATAATGTGTACTTGAAGAATAAGTATCTAATCTGTAAACCTTTGTTTTTATTTTTCGATGAATGATCAAATTTGGTCTCATCAGCCTTGCTGTGGTTTACAAGGCAGTGCAGAGTGTTTTATTATGACTTTCAGGTGTTGGGAGGTTTCTATAAGATACTATAGAATATTGCTCTTGTTAGTATCATATGCACTTTTATCATTTTCCTTTGTTTTATGTGGTGGGTGAAATGCCAGTTAAGCATTTCTCTATCGTGGTGAGACCTGTGTGCTGGAGCAGTTATCATGAGCCTCGCCCAGCCAGTGTAGTTCTTCATATAGATCGCACATGCTTTTGCTGAGAGCAGTGTGCTGATGGAGAGGCTTGGCCAGTTGCATTTTAAAGACATTGATCCTTGACCTCCATAAAAGCCAGCAGCGGACTCTCGAGTTCACGCCTTTTTCTGGAGCGCCTCTCATATGTCTTCCCTGCAGTATGGGAAGAGGTTTTTTCTGCCACTGCCTCACACACTACTACCCCTGCCCCGTCAATGCCCTGCAGGCCGAGCTCCCCTGAGATGCTCCGCCCCTTCCCACCCTATATGGCCCTCAGAGGTTAAGGCTACTTTAAGGGTTAGAGCACTTTTCTGGTCTATTGAAAGGGTCATTGGTGCTGCTGCAGTGAGACCAAAAGCAAAAATATACACAATGGGAGCCTGGCACACACCCTCAGCCTCTTCCCCACAAACCGACGAATGCAGGCACAATGAAATCACCGGCGCGTGTTAGTCCACAGACCGCATGGCAAATGAAAAGAAGCCGGAGAGACAGAGCAAAGGAACAGATGTGGTGGATCTGGTACAGCGTTTACTCGGGGTATGAAGAAAATCTGCTAGCCAGCCACAGGAAGAGTGGAATCGGTTACTTCGTTACCCTATGAGCCAATCATATGGGGCGTGGGCGAAGTTAAGGGGGGCTACCCTCCACCCCTTCCCTCCCCACCTACTGCTGTGTGTGAATGAGAGGGGTGTGTGGGATAGATGACTGGCTAACAGACATCACAGACCGATTTCCACTCTCGTCTGTTCCAGGTTCTCTCATTCTAACCAGGTCAGTGTGGATTCAGACATGGTACTCTGTCTCAGAAATGCTGTCTGTTGGACACCGACAGCTGATCTCAGCTGTGATTTCTGTCAGGGTTTCCCACAGAATCTCGCTCCTACGGAGGGACCCCGCAGTGAAGCTGGGCTGGAGAGGTGGCCCCCATGTGTGATGCTGAGATTACTCTGAAAGAGAAAGCAGACACAGTGGATAACAAACCAGCACAAATAAGTCAGATGTGAAAGTATAAGCCTTTCAGAGACATAATAATGACACTCAGCCATTACATTTATTCTGCTTCACGGTTTTACTAGTTAACACTCAAGCTACGTTTACATTGTGTTCTGTGTGTAGCCAGGCTAATGGCTGGGGTTTTTGAGCCTTCTACTCAGGCACAATTTTCAGTGCATCAAAAGCGTAGTCACTCACTCACTCACACTCACTCTCACACACACACACACACACACACACACACAGAGCCAAACAACTCTCTCATACTGCTCTCCCAAAGCAGTTCAGCCACTTTGCATGACCTTTTAATTATTGATCCTCTTTCCAGCAGCAGTGCATATCTTTTCCAGCAGCCTTATATAAAATTCCTGGCTGCAGTGTACCTGCAGTGTCAGCGCTGTAAGCTGCCTGGGTAATTCATACAAGGCTGTCAGCCCAGTGCAAGGTGAACGAATATTTCCAGCCTCTAGTATACCGAGAAACATTAGATTACACTGAAGACAAACAGGGATGTGCTCATATCCCCCCACTGTCCTCCCTCTCCTCATACGTGTATATATACACATATACAGCCAGACACACTTAACTGGCTCCCTGTCTCCTCATTTCTAATGCTCAGATGCTGCACAAGTTCAACTGTAATGGCTGGTCTCAAGATTAACATATAGAAAGAGGTTTAATGTCAGGGCTTTTAAGGTTTTTGAATAGCGATTATGTTGCTAATGTAGTAGCAAAAGCTCCTCGATGTTTAACTACGGTACTCTCTTTAAACACGTCCACAGGAAATGGTCAATGTTCCTCAGCCAAGCTGGCATAACACATGGGATTCTTTAAATAGGCTCCCCGCTCAAAGACGTCATTCTTATCTCTGCCCACTCGTGCATTACCATGGCAGTGGGATCCCACTCAACACGGGTTGTCAGTGTCACTCCTCTCCCTACCGTTGTGGTATTTTAGGAGTTTGTCTCAGGATGAAATAATATTTGGACAGCTGATCTCTAATTTTACTCTCAGCGCGTAAGAATAAGAACACTGTAAAAAAAAAAAAAAACATTCAAATGCCAGTAGAGTACATAGCATAACATAATATGGATTGATTCAAACTACCTCCAGAAGTGGCCTGGTTGTATAGCCAGTTTTTTTTTTTATTATTGAAATTTCCACATTAGCTCCATGTATCATATGAGCATAACTTTGTAAACTTCATATTCTTTAGAAAAATAGTTTACATATTCTCTCATTAGAATCCATCAGATGTTCCTTAAATCACAGTAATCACAGTTTTAGAAAATGTCATTTAAAAGTGGTGATCTAAATTCTAAAGAAAATATAATCAGACTGTAATCACACTCAAAATGTCATTACATGTCAGTGCAGTATTCCTTGATGCTAAGGGATGCTTACAGCATCTACCAAGCAGAGAGGAGACAGAGGTACAAAAGAAGAAACTCTATGGCCTTTGTCCTTGTGCTGTTGTAATGTCTGTTCTACCTCAGTCGGTTCCAAAAGCAGTTTTCCTATAGGCAGGTTCTTCTGCTCAAAGCAAATGTTGATTTAATTGATCGATCACGTCGCTTTGCCCCTTTGAGTTTGGCAAGTGTTTGGACCTCTGACCCATAACAGAAGGCTAGGAAATCACACACACACACACACACACACACACACTCCACTGATGGGTGATAAGCATGAAGATATCAATGTTTACTCACCAAAGGACATGATGTGTTTGCCCACATCATCCATCCTCATCCAATTACACTCCAAGCCACCAGCAAACACATCAATATGAATCATCATACATCAGTTAGTACAGGAGAGAGAGAGAGAGAGAGAGAGAGAGAGAAAGAGACAAGGCAAACAGGAATTCAAAGACCTTGTGTCCCCACGGCTCCACCCTGCCATCACAGCACATGGCTGATACTGAAGTGTTACAAGGGGGCTGTTGACAGTGGAAGCTTTCAGACTGAATTCTGCCGACCTCTGGCTCCTGTGCGGAGTCAAAAGAACAGCAGGTTGCTGAGCGCCAGCTGCCAGGGCTGTGATGGATGCTCTGCCCAGCCAAGCCTGGACTGCTGAGTCATGGAATGCCTGCCCTGCTTTCACAGGCACTGCATTTCTGCATGGCTGCTCTCACTCGCTGGTGTGAGCATGGCCCTGCCCACTCACCTCTGTGCACATTTGCATGTGGGACTGCAACAACGAATCATGATGCAGGGATTGCTCACCACAATGCAAATGAGACCCAATAAAAGGGGTAAGCACATTTAACATAAAGGGTATTTTCCATGCCTCAGCTCCGTTGCAGATATGCCTCTGTATTGTCCTTGAGTATTGTCCAATTTTTTTTTGAGAGAGAGAAACAAACCAAACTTCCGCTAAAAATATCCCACATTCTCATCTTCTGTGTCCCTTTCACTGTGTCCAGATGCATGCGTTTCCTATTGTAACCTTCACCGGCCCATGTGGGAGGGATAATGAATATGTTTTTGAACTTCCAAGTTTACAGTCACTTTCATTATTCACTGCTATGGCAACTGCCTACTGTGCATCTCGTTTCCACCCCCCTTTCCCAGGGGAGGACTTTTATCACACTGGAGTTTCACCCGAGGTAAACTGAGCTTCCAGGATGTTCTTTCCTGAAGGCAAACTAGAGATGAAGCCCTAAAACACAAAGAGAGAAATCTTTTCGATGTGGAGATAATACAATATTGAGAGTTCATGTGAGCTTTGCAAAACTAAAATTAGTAAAATTGTGAAGAAAAATGTTAAAAGGGATATGTATACATTTATAATATTAGACTGTGTATATTCCTGTTTGAAAGTATATTTCTATTCAAATAGCAATTTTTTAAGTTTTAAGGCTCTAGATTGTCATCTTGATAGCTGACACAGAAATCCATAGTTATGTACTGCAGCACATGAGGATCAACATCAACCCTGGATGGCAGTTACAAAACAAATCCTGCTTTAAATGCTGAAGTCTGAATATAAGCGAATGCATTTATATTTGGTGCCATGTTCCTGCATTTCTATAGTGCTATATCATCCTGAGAAATTATTTTCTCAGACAAAACTTAATAAACTGGCAGGCTACACCTGTAGTTCCTAGATCTGAGCAACAAGCTAATACTGACACAGACTGACCTGCAGCAGAAGTCTAATGCAAATCATTTTAATGCTAGGGTTAGGGTTAGGGTTAACCCTAGGTATGTGCTGTGTCTATGGTAACAGACCAGACCACAGAAACAATCTAAATGAGACAATGTTACCCAAAGATAAATGTCAAGACAAGTGTTTCTAAATCAATGTTTACTTGACAATAAGGCAAGAAATCCAATAGAACATTTCTTAAATCAAACATTTAAATAATCCCTCCTTGCCCCACCAAGAAATATGAAAGCTTTGATCATCCTGTGGTATGTGGTAACAAAAGTCTTGCACAGTCCACCTTGTGTTGGTGTTTCGATCATCACACTTAAAACCCCGACATTCTCCCACAGTGGATCACCAGAGGAAGCCCCAATGCACCCTGATAGCAAAAGCAGCAGACAGTGGGAGGGAGGGCAGTGGGGTCACGGGCAGGAGGGTTGCATCAGAAACACTGACTAAGACGGATGTGTGCAAACTCCAGCTTGCTCATCAAAACGAGTCGGTTGCAGGAGCGTCCACCTCCACTCCACACCAGTGAAAGCGTGTTCATTATCAAAGGAAAACTGGGACGCTCCTCGCACTTGTCTCGCCCTTCCATTGTGCTCGTGTTGGGAAAAAAAAAAACAAACGTTCATTTGCCGAGCCTGGCTATAGAAAGCGGAGACAATTAGCGCCCTTCACAGAGGCCTTTCCCATCATTACTACACCAAACCCGCTGGTTGTTATTCAACAGAGTTGCTTTTAATGTGACCTGAATGTGAGAAACTGGAAGAAAAAAGTACTCTAGCAGATAATGAGGGTTTCACAGATTTAAATGTTGTAGAATTCTTCTACAAGACAATACAGATTTTTGGGCCAGTAGTTAAGACCTTATTTCAGAGGTCATGGCAGAGACGGTAAACAGTATTAAACAGTACCAGTACGTTAAGTAGTACTTACATAGTACAATGTATAGTACAATGGTGTGCTCACGTTCCATCCTGGAGAGCAGGAGTACAGCGCAGGTTGGTGATTTCCTTGCACAAATACACCTTATTCAACTCATCACCAGCTTTAGTTAATAGGTTAAGGCAGGGAAACCATTGTGGTGATTTCCACCTTTATGCTGGAGGCATAACAGTAATCTCTACAAAAAGAAAAAAAAGATCCTTTCTATGTTAAACCCTTTGATTTATGGTACCACACCCTAATAGATCAGGCCGTTACTTGCAGCTCTCTTTTTCTCCTTTAACTGCAAAGTCTGGGAAGCTTCTTATCAGCACAGGCTATTTCCTGCTTAATTATCCTCACCCGTATGAAATGACAGGTGAAAAAACACAGACATAGATTGACGGACAAACAGTGCAAATGCCAAAAGTCTGCGGAACCAAACGAATGTGGAACAGAACGAACGTGAGTTGCCCAACGCACAGACCACATGCAGGAGCGTCCAGGATGTGTGTTCAACCTCTGCAACAGACGGCCCTTTAAAGACGCTCATTCAGACAATGAATGGAGGAACAGTACCTGCCCCCTCCCACACACACACATCGTCAGTATCAGTCATAAGAATTGCACACACGAACCAAGGCTGCTTAAATCATTGGAGGAAAAATATAAATGCCAAGTGTTTGATCAATAGCAGTATTGTTATTTATTTATGTTTACATGCTTTCTTATGCTTTACATTGCTATTCTTTTACCAATACTCTGTGCCAAAGTACTATTGCCATTCTTTATTTGCAATCCTGGCCAGAAAAGACAAGATAATCAACTGGAACTACATCAGAGCTCTTTAAATTCCTAATCGAGCGCATCAGTACACAGCTCAGCTTCTAACATGGGAATAAAGGCACGAGTGTAGTTTGAACTTGAACCGCGTGCTTCAAACACATGAATCATTTAAAGAGTGTCTTTGAATTAAGTGGACTGCCTGCGGATAACAGAACTGATGACGATGCAGGGTCCGCAGTTCAGGCAGGATTAAGTAGATTAAGTAGATTTCTGCTGAGCAGATGGCGGTATGCACCCATTTCAACGTGACTATAATGAAGGAGACGTATACTGAAAGGGTTAGCCAATTATGGAAACAGAGGTCAATACTACAGGTTAAAAAAAGTAAACAAAGCCCTGGCTAATGGTCTTGAACTGTTCTGAGCTGTAGTACACATCACAAAGTTTACAATATTAGAAGGGCAAACTTTACACAAAATACAGTAACATTAGGCTATATCACATATATCAGTTTTCAATGCATTTGTGAAACATTTGGATGTTAAAGTTCCACAGATGTTTTACATTTACACATTTACAGAAAATGTACATACTTCAGCTAAAGTGAAAGACGTTTTTAATTGGATTTTTTTTTTCTTTTTCATGATTTTAAAAGAAAATTCTGTCAGGCTATAGCAATGACACTACGGCGACTTCTAATTTCAAAGTAAATGATGGCAGACATCGAATTAGTGGAAAGAGGGGTGGAACTTTTTAATCAGTTAATTTAATGGGTCACTGTGAGCGTATCAGATTGATTAGCCCTGGGTGTCCTTCAGCACACGGCTCTCTGCCTGAACGTTCAATCTGCACTCTACATGTAAAGCTCATTCGGTTTACCTGAGCAGAAATCACCTTCCTTTAAACCCTAACAGGGTGTCTAGATTGGTTTGGCGGCGCCTGGACAACCGACCTGTCATCCTGCAGTCCAGATACTCAGCGTTACATAACATGGTGTGCCGAAGGCGAAGACAGGAATCCTAACAGTCTGTACTGCTGTTCTCCGACATGGAGCTCGCTCTCTCGGGTGGAGGCCTACAACACTGTGTCCCTCTACTCTCTTTACAGTCTGTGGATTATTCACCAAGCGCGAGAGGAACCGGGCACACGTCTGGGCATGCGCGTTTTAAGCACACAGTTATCCGTCTTTTAATAAACCGATAAGATCAAATATTTATCTAGATCTTTAGGCTGTAAGCTTTGGGTGGTCTGCCAAAAGTGTCACTGCCTGGAAGCGCCTAGTCCAGTCTGAAGATGATTCATCTCCATTCAAATTCAACACCAGCTGCTGTTTTGTACTCAGTCACTGTACTCAGAATCTCAGGAACTGCTGCATCTGTGAAAGATGACGGTCGGAGCGGCGAACAGACGTTGATTATTATGACAAAACAAAACAAAACGATGACATCCCCTTTACGGCGAATTAGACCACAGTGTGCAACTAAGAGCAATCTTTGCGTGATGAAAGAAGGTTGCCATTTATAAGGTGTGATATTCTCAGTCCTGAGGTAGCGTTTATAAAAAGAGCAGTATGGTGGATTGGTTTAAGAAAACGGCACCAATACGCAATTTGTCATTCCTACAGTCATTAAACCCAAGAGAGGCATTATTCGTGCATTAAAAGCTTTACGTATTTATTTCATGTCATTACTTGTGGGAAAACTCACTATTACAGCATTTTATCAGGAGCCAGAACAGATGAACAGGCTCTGTGCTCACACAGTCACTGTGAAAGCAGCAATTATATATACTGTAATCCTGCATTTTGTAAACAATCTGTATGTAGGATTGTCTTTTGATTGGTGGACTTTTCAGATCTTCCAGAAAAAACACCACACCCCTGGTAGCCTTAAACTCATTTTATTGGTTCACGTTTTGGAAGCATTAAGAACATGGAAGTAACCATTTAGAGGACAAGAAAAAAAAAAAACTCAAATGCGAAAAAAAAAAAGAGAGACTAGGGATGCACTTTAATCTGACAAGACTGCAGTAAGAGATGGTTGTGAGCTACAGGTTAAAGGATAGCTTTAGTATTTCTGAACAAAACGTCCATCATCACATTCAATCTCTGTAAGACTCCTCTTTGAGGGGATTCACTAGTTTAACTTATTGAAAACATCCAACCATCAAATGAGGTTACTACACAGAGATTTGTGCCTTTAGGTATGCTTCAAAAATATAAATTGTATCCTTCAAGAACAAAACAAACAAACAAAAAAAATGCATAGACAAAATGACAGTAAACACAGCTGTACAGACATCCTTGTCACTGATGGTACAGATTTTCAGACGGAAGAGAAGGCCGTGTATACAAGTAGTTGCGATCGCTGAGGGCATTCAGTGTAACACTGCTTGCCAAAAGGATACCAATAAGTTACCATGACAACTTCCATTCTGAGAATATTCAATAGGACTAGCTTCCATAGATATCAAAAAATATTCAGGGATTTTCATTGTGGCAAGGGTTTTAAAACCTTCAGAGATCTACTTGAAAGTACACCATTAGACCACAAGGCAGGCATGCATCTTTTTTTCCCAAAACACTGAAATTACAATTAAGCAAGTTAAAATATATGAATGCACATTAAAAATTAAGCATGTTATCAAAAAATGTTTGAGACCAAATATGCTAAAACAACCAAAATTCGATCTATTCAAACATTCCAGTTTAAAAGGGGAAACAACTGCTTGGGTAGCACTGTATTCGAAAGAGTCCTTTCTCGCACAGATTGCTAATATTGGGATAAGAATCACTGTTGAACTCTCCAGGACAGCAGGTCATAAAGCTTAAGGCTAAGATTAGCATCAATCAAACTTTGCGTAGTTATTCTCCCCATTTATGGCAACCTGTGTAAAAACGTTCTTTTGCAGAAAGTGTTCTACATGTGGTGTTGTTCAACTTCAGTTTTGATTTGTAGTGGAAAAAAATAAATAAAAAGGACCCAAGACATTTAGTAAATATCTTTAAAAATTATTTTACAATAAAAGAAACAGGTGGCACAATTTGCTCACTAGTATTTTCCCCCGTATTGTCTTTACAATAAAAAAAGCTTTGAAATTTCACATTAATCCAAACATCCACAAAAGACATCACTGAATGAGCAATTCTTGCACAGACACACACACACACACACACACACACACACACACACACACACACATTCATTCCATGTTATTTTTTTTATGTAGTGCAGTGGCTTCCTCAACACCTTGAACAATATGGTGACATGATGATGTGAGGATTACAATCTGGCTGAGAGTTAAATACACACAAAACAGGAAGAAAAAAAAAATAACACAGTCACCTTTTTAACATTCTCTACCTGCAGGACTCCATACACAACAGCAACAGTAAAATACATACAAACAAACCCATATAAGACCCAAAACTATACTCCAAAAGTCCATTAATCTCAGCTCATCCAGACCTTGCTCTTGGTTTGACCAGAAAAATGAAGCTCTTGGTCCTTTCCGCCTCTCCCCAGGACAGATGCATACCACCACTGACTCAAGCCTCACGCTGAGGAAAACTAACCAAAAAAAAAAGGGTTAAAAAAGGAAAAGAAGTCACTCTTTGCGAATCATTTTTATGACCTCATCAGAGAGCCAGGGCAGCCCCGGCACTCGGCCACTAGTTATTGTGACGAGGAGGGTGGAAAACGAAGGGGGAGGGGTATGAAGGGAGGGGGGGAGGGGTTTGAGGGCAGGCAGCAATCCATGAAGACCAGTTCCTTCCCCCAGCTCAGCCTCACTCCTCTCTCCGACCGACCTGTGCAGTGATGGGGAGGGGCTGTAGTGAGGATGTGGGCGAGGCCAAACGCTTACTGCCTTCTGTCCTCCGTCTCTGATCTGGAGAAGGCCATCACTACATCCTCCGCACCTGAACGAGAACACAAAGTTGGACGAATTAAGTCAGAAATCATCGTCAAAGACAAACAGCAACAAGAGTCTAGAAAAAAAAAAAAAAAGGAAAGTGTGTCATCATGTGAAGCCACTTCACATTTCATCCTATTTGTACCGAATAATAAGACGCAAACATGAAAGGTTCAATGCTGTAGGTCCAGCCACCAGTATCCACATTTCAAGAATATTACTGTCATACAAGTACAAACTGGTACAGGTGGGGAAAGGACTGTATTGTAATAATTTCACATTAGAACTAAACTAAACTCTCTATTATGGCCTCAGTGGAATAGAAAATGAGGTCAAAGCACGCCAATTAGAGTTAGAGGACATGTATAAGCAGGAGAAATGAACATGACAACTGTGGCAGTATTGTGTGTTATAAAGTCACACGTTTTTATAAACTGCATTTTTATTTAAAAACAAACAAACAAACAAAAAAAAACACAGGGGGTGGGGGAAAAAAATCCCCTTATTTGAATGCATTAATGTTTTGTTTTTGTAATACCCACAGGCCCTTTATACAAGCTATGTGACGACCAAGGAAACAGTACATGCAGGTACAAATCAGGAAAAAAGATCAAAACAATAATTCATAACAACATGTGGCTAGCAATCACATTTAGAAAACACCGCTGCTATCTATGTGGAGGGGTGTATTCGTGAGCATTTGTGACATATAAAGAATTCAGCCACAGAACAATCAGCCACATGGTCTTTCTGCTGCTACAGAGATGTGTCCAAAGAAGCACATGATGCATGAAGGGTTATCCTGAAGTAAGGGCACCCTATAAAAAAACAAGAGAAGCTCAGCTTTCTGAGGATATGAAAATGTCATTTCCACTTTGTTGGATGTCTGACAGGTACAGGATGACAGGTATTACTTGTTATTCTGCTCAGGTGTCAGGCAGGACTGATGGGGGCTGTGTTTATCAATTCAAATCCTTCATTACCGATTCTGTCTCGGCTCAGGAAATGAACTTGGTGTGGAAGGTAAACAGGATTTGAAGATCCAGCTGTTCGAAGGTAAATAAGGATTACTGAACAATTTCATCAAAACAGCAAATAAATCAGCCCAAACACACATGAGCTCTTGAGCTCCCATACACCATTCAAGGCCTTGGTGGATGTCTGAAGCTTAAGAAGTATGTCACATTATGGAGGAAGGGCTCTCCAGTAGAAACCTTCGAGAAACGAACCGACTCTTGCTTGCTGAAGCGGGTTTGTGCTCGTGAGCGGCTCGATAAGGCTCCAGCAGCTTTGGCCAAGTCTGGCAGAGCAGATGCCGTGACCCGAAGCTCAACTCGTTCCTATAAGGCAAGAGCGACTGCCGACCGATATACAGTCACCCGGGTTACGACCAATCTGTGCTGAATGGTCAAAATCTAACACTAAGCATAGCTTCTTCTAGCCCAGTGTAAACCATTTCTGAGGACGTGTATTCTACGGATGTTGGAGGGAAACTGAATCTGAGGTGATACTGAGGTGACTGAATTTATAGCTGCAAATCACCTAGAATGTCAAAGTCTAAGTCTGTGTCGTTAACGACATTTGTCCTAACTGAGCGAACCCAGACAGACTGACGCTGAAGTCGCCGATGGTAAATGCTTTGATCTGAGCATGCTTCTAGACTGCTTGCAGACACATTTTAAGTAATGCTTTGCAAAAAAAATAATAAAGCCTGTTTTTTATTTCTCTGCACCTTTGCTATAAATAGCCTTTGCAGTTTCCCATAACACCTCCTGCTTCTGATGGACTTAATTATGTGCAAAGATAAAAGTAGGGCACAGACCATATTAAACACACAAGCACCCACCAGACAGTGTGTGTGTTTAAAGAGGTGTGGCCTTCTTTTCAGAGGCCATAACAGTATTGTGAGTCTTTGGCATGGGGCGTTCAGATTGGTTGTCTCAGTGGCCCACATCTGATGCCATCATTAGGATGCCTCTGTGCTGGGTTCTGCTCGAGTTTAATAGGCAAGGAGTCAGGGAGAGGAAAGACCCTTTAATGTTTTCTTATTCCACTTTTAATGCCCACAATCCTTAGAGATCACACAGAATTCCTGTGTGAGCAAAGCGAGGGTGTAGCTCATTGGCCAGAAGAGCTCAGTGAGGCTCAGCTCATTGGCCAGAAGAGCTCAGTGAGGCTCAGCTCATTGGCTACAAGCTTTTACTCAAATCCCTTTATCAGCTGTGCATCAGCCTGAAACAGAGCAAAGGTCCAGCTTCAAAGGCGCCCTGTGTAGCGCAAAGGTGAACAATCGTTCTGGTTATGAACTAAAATTAGGTCTGGCCCAAATACAGTTTTACAATATCTGAATGCTTGCTGGTGTTTCCAAATAAGGACTCCCAAAAATACAGTTTCAATCAGCAGCATAACATTTTATCATAATAAGAATAATAATTGTTAATAATAATTATGTAATTATGTATGTGTTATGAATTAGTATAATAATTAATTATGATGCAACTTTGATGCAATCATCTAAACAAGCTTAATTTATTTATATTCCCCCCTTTTAGATATGAATAGTTAAAGATAACAACCCAGCCTTTGTTGAGGATTAAGCTACTGTTGCAACACTTTATTTAAAAAACAAAACAAAAATAAACATCTTAAATGATGCAGTGAGCTGCAAACCACTATGTAATGGAGTGTATGCACTGCCATTTAAATAAAAGCTACACAGCCGTGCAAACATTCAAAAACACACAGTGCAGAGTGAAAGGAAACACTCAAAAACACACAGTGTTAAAGCTGTTGGGGGAAGAGAGGACAGAGGATATGATTTCAAGGTCTGCTGTGTCTTTGGGTGAAAGGACCAAAAGATAAGAGATTTTAATCCAGCAAATCAAAGATGGTGTTTATTCCAAACCATTCTCTGAACCGACTGTTGTATGCAGGAGAACCTTATTTACATCAGCAAACACCATGTTATGATGTTATTTTAGCCATGAGCAGGTATATCCACTTTAGACATTGAGGTTGCACCATTGCAACATATCCAACGAGCTGCGAGACGTATTCAAGGAGACGCCGCTTTTGTCGTTTTGCATTACAGCAACATGAGAACCCATGAGAACCAACACAGAAAGCATCCAGCACAGATCCGCACTGAGAACACACTAGTGGAAGCAAAGAAAACCAATCTGAGATGGACCTGTACTGCAGACCACAAGTGTATGTGATGTAAACAAAACACAAATAAGACCTCTAGATAATGGTAAAAAGTCAAACTAAAAAACTTGTATAATATCATTTAAGACTGATACTTTTTTGTGAAGAGGTTTCAGAGGCTTAGGAGATGTCATGGAAACAGGCTTAAAGAAGAGCAGATGAGCCAAGTCCAATCCTTGCCGCCCAGGTGAGCTTCAGAGTCTCGTGCTCCCGCAGACGGATATTGTGCCTGTGAGATGCAGGCCGTGTGCTTGGACTCGGCCCTCCCCACGAAGCATGGCGTGTCCCGCGGGCACCAGCCAACGCACCACAGACGTCAGGTCCCTCCGGTGCTGTCGCCTAGCAACAGCGCAGAATCAGACTGCATCATTGCCCTGCAGGCTGCTAACGCCTCTGAACAAACAGATGCTACCTGCTCCATTTATCTGCTCTTCTTCTACCCTTTCCCTCCTCATCTGTACATACCATCACATTATAAATTAGATTAGATTAGATTAATGGATGAATTAAGATTCCCAAATACTGGGAAATACTGCTGTGCAGTGTGAATGTTGCAATTTTTCCCCCTAAAATAAATTATTCTTCTCAAAAAATGTTTTTTTTTTAAATAGTTCAGACTAATCTTCAGTATTTTGATTAGCCTTTACCTTGCATTCACTTCAACCTATAAACGTAAATCCGAGTTTTCCCTCATGGTCCTGTGCACTCGAGTGTAAGAAGTGCAGTACAGCGATCATGACTCAACAGAAACAGCTAGACGAGTGCATCACTATGGCAGCAGATAGAGGCAGGGTGGAAACAGGCTGTGGGGCTTTACAAACGTAGCGCTGTCAGAGTTAGACAGCCATTTCAGAAAGCACAGGGGAGTATAAATCTCTCTCTCATTCTTTCTCTCATTAACAATTAAACATGCTCAAAGCAAAATGACCAAGGACTTCCTCAGTGAGGAATCAGAAATATCTAAAGCCATGATGGGCAAAAAAAAACACTTCACGTGCAGCTGTGGTTCACAGGTTAATCTCTCCACACAAAAACAACCGACTTAAATAAAACTGAAATGAAACAGCACATCCAGTAGAAACTCCATAACAAATAACTGAATAAGTGATACCTGAATCACAGGTAAAGCATAATTATTTTAATTTCAGTAAATTAACCATATACCACCGAGGGGTCCTTTTATCCAGGATGGTTTTAAAGAAATATCACTGATTTAGCTGTGAACATCCCCAAAAGACCCCTCTTTGTACCCCAGTAGTATTGTGAAGGGAGGGCATTAACTCAGAATTATAATGCCTGCAAGGATCAAAGACCAACACAGCCAGCTCTGCTGTGTCAGGCATCTGGCGCAGTGTTTGTAGTGTATATGATTATGGACTACAGTACTCATGTGCTTTCTGAGAAAAGGATTCAGATGGCATTGCTGAAGGACAGCGTATTGATCACCACAGTCTGCCGTAGCACAAAAGATCCATCCATGAAAAAAACGTTGGTATTGATTTTATATTGTATGCATGATGAAAATGGATGTGCAGTGTTCGAAAGGCTGATCAAATGAATATGACGTGGTTCTCGCACCATCCGCCCATAATTAACACTCCAGCTCATCCCAGGGGCCACCAACAGGCCTGCTCGCTCCCTCCAGTCACATGGAATCATGGAGCCCCGCCTCCCCATCGTCATGGAAACGCCACTCTCCATTCTTCTTTCCCTCCAGCAAGAGACCTACAGGTTCTCTCAATGGTTTACCGGCACGCTCCCCAATTGATGGCGTTCTTAGCTCATGCACGGCGGTGCTGCTCGACTGTTGTGCCCTGCCCAGCATCTGTTAACGCTGGACCAATAGAGACAGAGTTCATCATATCCTCAGAGGAAAAGCCACGCCCCAGGTGGTGGTGGGGAGACAATCAGTGTAAATGGGAGTGAATGGGATGTTGTAGGACAGAATATCTTACAACAACTTGTAATGTAAAAGCACCAACCTATTTCAACAGCCTTCTGCCTGAAAAAAGGGCCAGAAATATAGAAAAACTAAATCTGATTGGATGCCCTCATTGTCTTTTTTCTACCTCAAAATCAGTGGAAAAATGACCCCACAGAGTGGCCAGCTGTCACTTATTCTTTGACTTGCACCATTACCTGAATGAATCACAAGGTAGACCAAGCTAGTAAATACTGTCATATAGTTAACATTTGCTAAGATAGACTAAGCTAATAAATACCGTCATATAGATAGTTAGCATTAGCTAAGAATTTTATGATAATCCTCAAGTGTATAGCCTATCATTAGGAAGCATATCATCAATATCCTCCACGGTTCTGTACCAATCCGAGTCAAATATGAATGAACCTGTGAATAAACGTTAGCCAGCGCTGCCTAATGTTAGTGGTAATGTTAATGTTAAATGATGAATGTTAATGTTGGGCTCATGTTATTCTCCTCAAGCTCTTACCAGATGCTTTTATTAAAAGTGACTACATGGTGAGAAAAAGCCATTTAGTCATAGTTGTGGTCCGCAAACATTAAGCACAAGTACTGTGGTAGCTAGCAAGCATCTAGATTAGCTCAACTGGACACAAAATGTCTGCTGCACACACACATGTAGACACTATCAGGACCTCATCAACTGCCTGTGGCAGGGAGCCCTGCTTACTGCTTATGGCTTTAAGCCAAGTATGATGCTGTTTTGGCTTCGCTTTGAGTCTTGGAATCATGTAGAACCTTAAATCAAAGGGTTTTTAATCTTATTTGTCATGCAAACCATCATGCAAGAGCTTTTGGACATTTTTGCAATTTTAATTTGAAACCAATAAAGAGAAATGCACAATGCAAATCAATGGAAAGTGCAGAGTCCACCCCCTCTCTCTCCTCATGACATAGGCATGGCCTAAATGTGCTCTGTAATAATAACCATCCTAAAAATAATAATAAAACATACAGCCAAAGTTATTCATGCACATATATGCTTCATTAGAGAATGAGTCTCAATGAAGCCAGTCTCTATTTTCACAAGGCTACTGAGTGCACAGATCTGAATCCTCCCGCAAGTCCAAATACTTCAAGATTTAAGAATCAATGTAGGACAGAAATTTAAAATTCAGATCTTTTAGTCAGCAAGTAAATTGTGTCTGAATGCAAATTTGTTAACTTGTAAATGGTCAATGTGAACAGGTTCCAGAATGCTGTTTCAAAAGAACCTGAGGAACTGTTTTAAAAGCAGTTTAGTGATTTAGCCAGAATCTGATGAACTGTTTTAAAAGCAGTTTAATGATTTAGCCAGAATCTGATGAACTGTTTTAAAAAGCAGTCTAGTGATTTAGCCAGAAAACATTTGCCTAATTTCATGCATCAATGTCCAAATACTCAAAACTGACAACTGTAAAACTCGACAAAGCAGTGACAGAGAAACATCTAATTACCCTTTAACACACAATAAAACCTCTTTCACAACTGTTTAACTATTTGCCAAACAGATCAACTACAGCAACTGTAGTGGCCAGAGCTGCAAGTCCTGTCATGTTTCATTGTGTGCACACCCATGCAAACATACACTTCACCGTTCACTGTGTCTCTCTCTCTCTCTCTCTCTCTCTCTCTCTCTCTCTCACACACACACACACACACACACACACACCACACACACACACTTTACTGTTCAAAAGTCTCATCAGCAGTGGCACAGAAATCCCAAAACAGTAATAGGAAACCTTAAGCAGGTGTGGCCAGGCTGTGGAGATGTATTGCCCTTCAGAGTCTGGTTCCAACTCTAATCCAATCTGATCCAATTAACCAAGGACTTTAACAGCATATTACCGAATACCAGAGACGGGTTTGTTAGAAAGAAATTGGATGGTTGTTCTGCAGGACTAGGGTTGGGCACCTCTGCCATGCACAAAACATTACAAACTGTAAGACCTCAAAAGTCTAATAATTCTAAGGCTGACAGAACAGACGAGGGCAGTGAGGTAGCGAGGTAGCCTGCTGCCAATTTAAACCCAGGCTTTATTTAAAGCGATGCACATGGAGGGACTTGTGAAAGCTTTTTGTAACGGCTGTGGCTAAACCATTAATGTTTCAAGCACGGCTCTGTAAACAAGAAGCATTTAAATATTCCTTGTGAGCCTGTTCTGCTTGCCTTCGAATGCTGACAGTAATTCAGATGCTATTCCACTACACTAACACAGGTGTGGCAGATAAGGACAGGGGAGTTTTGAAAAGCCAGATAACAGATGCTGCCCTTTGGGGTCACTAAAGACCCTAAAATTGGTGTGTAGAGTCGTCCTTAATTTGCATTGAATGTTTTCTGTTCAGACATGATCTAGGTAGGAACCCCACCTCCTTTATAAAATAACTCCCCATTTGTCATCAGCGCATGAAGGCTGCAAAAATGAAGCATGAATAAAAACACTGGATTACCGGGAAACAAGGACAACAAATGAAGGCTAATATTTCAAAGTGTGAACACAGACTTAAACAATTATATCGTCTCTGTGCAACAAAGGAAAAGCTGTTCTGCAATACATTTATAATCCATCTTATTCACACAAGTGATTTATTTATGCAGATATTTAAAAAAAAACAATAACAACACCACCACAATGTTGACATCCTTTAAGCTTCAAGTGTTGTGCTAACTGTTATTCCATAGGCCCCGCATTCTAGACACCTTAATTTATCTCCAAACTGCAATGGAATTAAAGCGTTTTGCAGAACACAAAAAGGTCCCGGCTCTCGTTAAGGTTTGAAAACAGATGGGAGAGAGTTTAACACATAGGTTCCACACACAGGCACAGTGTTATGGAGACAAACTGCAGGCCTGGGGCTTCACCGTGGATAGCACAGACCCAACTGACCTGAACGTGCTCAGCGCAATGGTCAGCAAATGGAAACAGCAGGCACTGGACAAACTCGTGCTGAACTTGACTGACAATGAAACGGGAACCCAGCGGATAAGATGGGTAGAAATTATGGGCACCACTCCCTGCAGTGGGTTTCGGCTTCACAAAGGGCCGACCAATATGTGGCACACAATTCTATTGCCTTGGCGCCATCTGGTGTTGAACAGGAATACTGACCATGGTGTAGAAAAACAGGTAAGCAATGGAAATGCTTTAATGCTTGTTGCAATGTGGAAATTATATCAAAAACTATTATTCTCTTATATCTATTTTCTCTTGTGTGGAGGGAAAGTGCGACATCTACTAAACTGGTAATGACCACAGAACATAGCATATCATGCTAGCATATGTCATAGAAAAATGATTTAGAGAGGTTGACAGAAAATTGCTGGATGCATCACATAAAGTGCAGACCTGGTAGCACACTAAAGTGATGAAGACAGATCGAATCCCCCCGGCTGTGCATCCCTGCCAGAGCCCCTGCAGAGGCAGCGGGAGCGAGCAACACGCTCAGGCGTGCGGCCCGGGGCCGCTGGACGGTCGCCCTGACGACGTCCTTACCCTGGTCGATGTTGTGCTGCGGAAGTTGGCTCATCTGACTGTGGACCACGCCTGCATAGGTCCGCAGAAACGCTTCCTCACTCGGCGTCAGCTGCAAGGATGTGGGAGGAGGGGAGTCATGAAAAAAGGTCAAATAAACAGCAGGGCAAGTAAAGCTCAGGGCAAAAAAACATTTTTTTTTTTTTTTTTTGGGAAATGAGCAAAGGGAAAAAACGATGACAATATGACATCAACAGTGTGCCTGAACGTCTCTATACATAAACTCAAGATGGCAACGTCAGCTTAAAATAAGGTTGCTAACACCAGGAGAGTTTGACTCAAGCATCAGTCGGCAGTTCTTCCTGCTCTGACTTGCATACTACAGCTGGTGGTTCATCAGTGGTGTGTGTGTGTGTGTGAACGGGCAAAAAGGCAGACGTGGTGTTGGCAGCGCCCCCCTGTGGTGGTGGAGTGTGTGGTGGAGGTGGCTGGGCTGATATTTGCGACACTTACGTTTGATCCCATCTTCTTTAACATGAGCAGCACTCGCACCTTCTGCTGAACGTACATCTCCTCAGGAGACTTCCCAGGGGCCTCCTCGCGGTTCATCCCCCCTGCTCCTGACGCACTGCAGCACAAACACACACACGCGTGCACACCCACACACACGCGTGCACACCCACGAGTATTTCAACTTAAAACCTCACGTTAAAATGATTAATTATTCCCATCTAATTTTTTTCCTCATCATAATAATAATAATAATCCTGCCTCTTTCTTCATCATCATCATCATCATCTTCATCATCTTCATCTGCTGTTATCCATCATCTGTCTACTGAAACAAACCCACAACTGCCTTGCCTTCCAATTAACTAACTGAGACCTTTCTGGCTCTCCATGCCTACACCAGACCAGCTGTAAACAAACCCCCATCCTCCACCTAAAATAAATGCATAACACACTAGAGCCTTTGACAAAGGAGGATGTTACAGAAACCTTCTAATCATCAGGAACCCTTGATCAGTGTGTCTCCCCAGAACACATACATACACACACACACACACACACACACACACCATGATGGAAGCTGCACTGCTCTTGAAGTCACAGTGCAGGCTGGCAGAGCAATACAAATGGATCTCATCCATATTTAATGCTAGGATTCTGAGGCCTCGCCTAACCCCCACCCCATGACCCATTTCTACAGCCGTGCTCCATGCACAGCCCTTTAAAAAACAGATGCTGAGAGAAGAGCAGAAGAGGACGCAAATTAGCGAGAAATGGGAGGGGCAAGGACGATGCTCCTCGCAGCCTCCGCCCACGCCCACGCCTGCACATAGCAGACACACAGACAGAGACGTGTTGTCAGACAGTTTTCCAGTTCCTAAAACAACGGCGTACTAAAACTACAGAGGCAGCCGGCAACGGGGCTCCCGAGAGCTCGGACTATATCTGCACAACCACAGAAAAACAGACGAGTGAAGAGAGAGAAAAAACGGAAAGAAAATACACAGCATTTGACTGGTTTCCTTCTGGGTTTTGGAGTGAATCCCTCCGCAGGCACCCCATACTGAATGCCCCTCACCCTCTTATCTGTTCAAGGCCTCTCTAATGCAGGTTGACAGCTTGTTTGATGTGGGTTTATGTTTAATTTAAAAGCTGGCACACCCCCACCCAGCTCCATGCCACATGGCACAAAGGTACTGAGACTCCTTCTGTCTGGCTCTGAAGGACAGTGCTGCTCAAGTACTAAACACACATTTTAAAGACGCTCTTTTTTTGACTTGAACAAAACGAGCAGCCATCCATTAAAACTACAAGTGATCGAGTCATAAATACAGGACTAAAAACATACAATGTAAAAAATATATATAAAAAAAAAAACCTCAAAGTTGTGAACCCCTTCAGCAGCTCCACAAAGGGAAGTCTGCAAAGAGCACAGTGACAAAAAACAGACTTTGTCACATTAATATCCATGTACACACACTGTCACACATGCATGCACATAGACACACACATGAACATACGCAAGCTCACACACACACACACACACACAGGTACGTGTGCACACACGCTCGTGCACAGGTATGTGCGCACGCATGCACGTACACCGGTTGAGACAGAGAGAGAGAGAGAGAGAGAGAGAGAGAGAGAGAGAGATGAAAGACAGAGACCAGCGTGTCTAGCTCTGCAGCACTGTGACACTGGGCACACCTTCGGGGGTGGTGGGGTGGGAGCCAGCTCTTCAGAGAGCTCCCACACCCCCACACTCCTTCTCCTTCTCATTTGATCATGTCTGGGCTGAGCACAGGAGCTGCGTGAGACAGTCCAGACAGCATCCTGAGCCCCAGAGGCTGATACACTCTGTGCTCAGAACCGTGGTGAGAGCCGTTTCACACCCAGAAAAGGCTACGCGCTATTCACTAGTCTGGCGGTGCATTAATCTTCTAGGGGGAAAAGTTGCTTCTTTTATTATTTTTTTTAAAAGACAATGTTCCCCTTGGCATTCGGAAAATTTCTCCGGACAGGAAAGAAAATGAAGGTTTTAAAGCTTCTCAGGGCACACAGCTGCAGTTTATAAGCAGGTATAAGATTCGACTTAAAAAGGCTGTAATTACTGCTTCAGTTGAAAACAAGGAGCTGAAAACAAGGAGTGCAGATCCACACAACCCAATACAGGTTTTCCTGATGCCATGACACGGCCTTGGTGTGTCTGTACAGTGTGATTGATACATAAAACTGTAGGTCTTCACCACATGGAAAGTCTTGCAAAACATCTCCGCAAAAACGTGCCTGCGCCTATTCTTGCCAAATCTATAGATCTAGTTTAGGCTCCAGAGCTTTCCCCGAGTGCATTATCATCATCTGTTAAATCTCAGTTCACTCTGCTTGATCGGAGAAACCCGATTGTCTAAATAAAGGCTCTGCAACTGAAGAGAGGAGCACAGCGCCACCCTCCCCGAGGCAACGGGAATTCAGGGGATCGCACTCGGTGCAACGTGATAGGGCCGCGCATGTGTTGGGGTCTTGGAGGTCATTGCCCACCGGACCAGTCCATCTACAGTCCAGTGGTGCCCGCACACACGCACTCCAGCACAGGGCAACGAGTTCAGGGCCATCAGCACGCAAATGCCCAAACTGATCCTGAATGGACTAAGGACACAAAAGGTATTTCAGTGTAAGAGCTGGGAACATTTTACTAAAGAAAAACTAAAGAATGCAGTCAAAAGAATGCAGTCTGATTTTTTGGTAGAAGGACTGAAATTACAGGAATGGGAATGCACTCAAAGTGTTCCCTTTCGGTGGAGAATATCTTGAACATTATCTCAGTGTTATTTACAATGAGCATTTAGCAATTTATTTGGAACTGTGTGACGAACATAAAACACTTACAAAACATTATAACGTCCGTAATCAGACAAACCACTGCTTTCTTCAAGGTTCCTTTGTTCCTGTTTAATCTATTTCTGAAGAGGTTTTCACCAATACATGAGGCCCAGTTTCCTAGGAGAGGCTGCAGGAAACCTTGATATTCCCAGTGCTGGTGCCACAGGCCTGGCTCAAATGTACGTTCACTGCATAGACGCCAGGGGATGAACTACATGCATCCCAAAAAGCCAAATCATATTCTCAGGAAATCCATCGGCATTTACACCATCCACGCCAACATTTCTGCCCCTCCTGGAACAGCTAGAGACAAGCAGGAATGGGGAGAGGTGCACTCCCATACAGGAGGAACAGTGTCTTCACCAGAATTCAGCACTCCCATACAGGAGGAACGGTGTCTTCACCAGAATTCAGCACTTGCATACAGGAAGAACAGTGTCTCCACCTGAATTCAGCACTGCCATACTCAGCATTCCTGAAAATAGTCATCTGAATGCTCTTCTTGATTATCTATAAATGCTCTGGAAAACCAAGCAAGGGTTTAATCTGGAAAGAATGCACCGTGTCGAAAATGGATGCTTGTTAAGACAACTATGGCACATACAGAGAATAACAGATTATTTGGTTCATAGAGTATTCACCCCATGAACTAGCCTAAACTACTCACTAACCCAATCCTTTCTGATCCTTTACACATTCTGTATCTACTAAATGCACTTTATGAAATGTTTGCCA
The DNA here is from genome assembly GCA_025802075.1 of Tenebrosternarchus preto. Taxonomy (NCBI): domain Eukaryota; kingdom Metazoa; phylum Chordata; class Actinopteri; order Gymnotiformes; family Apteronotidae; genus Tenebrosternarchus; species Tenebrosternarchus preto. The sequence goes on from JAOYMR010000022.1 coordinate 2,575,428, forward strand.
TGAGATAAGTGAACATAGGCCAGCTTGCTAAAATCGGCAAAAAATCTATTCCGATTTGGCAGACTTTTTTCCCCCACTTTTTCCACCATCAGGCATAGAAGTGCTGATGATGAGCTCTGTAAAGCAAACACCAGCTGGTGTCCGTATATCTCCACTTAATCTTCATAGGAACAACGGCCGCTGTATTTGGCAAAGCTGGCAATGATGTGGGCGGTACCAGCGTGATTAATAAGTAGGTCATGACTTGTTGTTTGTTGGCAGTATGTGAAGCATGAGCCACCAGTGGGGTTTGCTAAATGCCAGTAATCTCAAACTTGCCTCCAGTTGTCCAGCGATTCCTTCTGCGTCTGATTTCCACTTACTGTGCTAGCCTTCATTTTGTAAAGAAAGTTTAGCTTTAACAGTGCCCTATAACTCTGGCTCGCTCACAAAATTAATATCAATCTATTAAATGTCACAGAGCGGCGTTTCCTAAAGTTAAACAGGATAAACTATTTTCAAGCACCAAGTTGTTACTCGATCAGTGAAAGATGTGTGACAGATCACACATGCGAGATAAACTATCATGAGGCTTGAGCTGTGGCAATACGCCTAAATTACACTGACGCTCGAATTAAATCACAAGGGCAACTGCTATACATGACAGTTTGCCTCACACTGGAGAACTTGTCATGAATTACAATACAAAAGCTACTGCAGTAGGTTTGTTCCTTTGGGATTACACCGTGCAGGCCTGCAAGCTTCCAGCTACACTGCATAATAAGGCCACGTATGCTGGGAAGGACCGTTTGAGGATAGGAATAGTTCAACAAAATTTGAAAAATATGTACATATATCCCAACAGCTCAAGCTACCTGTCCCAACTACGCGTAAAAAAAACACACAAACTAATTTTGTGCTGCAAATGAAAAAAGCGAAAAGACATAAAGACAGAAGACAACTGGATAACACCAATAAAGTAATATAGGACCTACGATACCATGCAAAAGTATATATGAACCTGGATGATCAAGTGAATTAATAAGCAATTAGTTATAGTAGGGGTCATTTCTATCACCTTTCTCGTGAGGCTTTTGAAGTAAACAGATTATTTCATCTCCTTTCCATAACCACAAAGCTCTTTCTTCAAACAAGCCTACTGCAAGCTGTTGTCCACTTGCCTACTGTGAGCTGTGCAGTCTAGACACGGATCGGAGATAAACTGCATCACTGTTTCACATTAGAAGTTTGCTAGTGCTGATCCAGTTTATATATA
>JAOYMR010000022.1:2576780-2604958 GCA_025802075.1 Tenebrosternarchus preto
ATATAACTACACTATCCAACACAAGATCAGTGGCCGAGCTGTGTCTGACAGATAGAAACTGAGGGTGGAGTAGACAGAGGTCCACGGGTGGAGGCCTCAACCCCCTGCACACTAACTGTGTTTGAGCTTGGCATGGGGGGGGGTGAGCCACGCGTAATCCGGCTGTTCACATGCAGCACTTTATCAGCAAGCCTCTTGGGACATGGAGGGTGAGTCCTGCACGGACAGCATCTGTCCCCAGCCTCAGAGGGGTTGACTGATTTGGATTCAAAAAGTAAGACCCCCTCCTCTGGGGACTGTCCCGTCTGAAGGTGTTACAGCTTCATTTCCAAGCTCACAGGTGGCTCGATCTGCAGCGTCAACTCTGAAATGACTCTCACACCTCCCGAGTACCCTAAACAGGCAAGCAGCCTGCCACTATCAGATTCATAACCGAATGCGGACTAGCTGCACTGCAGGCTGACAGAGAGGACGGAAGCATGGTGTATTCACAATGAGTTAAGGGTGTGGAGAGACAAAAATAGACTATCATCACCACCCAGGCACAGTGTGGCAAGGGGCTGAAAGTGTTGTGCTGTGCTGTCAGATTCCTTATTCTTATAACAAATCCCGTGACTAATAATCACTGGTTGTAGCTTATTGTAACTATACAATTTTTAATAGTATCGTTTCCTTGTGTGTCAGGGTACAAGAGTATTTTGCTCGTCCAACATGTATGTACAATGTTCAGCAACGTTCTGTGAATAGTGTCCAAGAAGGGGATTAAAAAAATGACTAATAAGTGAAAATACCCAGCAAAACTTGTTTAAAAAGAAGACTGACAGCGGGTATTCACAGGACGTCACAAGAAAATAGCTGAGCACCCACAATAAAAAAAAACTCTGCTAGCTGAAGCGCCTGGTGCTTCTCGTTTCAGCCTGCCTTCGGGTAGCTAGCCGCTACTATTCACCACCAAACTCGTCGATGTAAGCTTTTGAAATAAAAACGGACGGAGTGTGACAGCAATTAAACCTTCAATCGGGATAGGTCCGAGATCCCACAAACAACATTTAAATGCACGTAGGAGAGGGAAAAGTATAATTTATCAACCAGCTCAGCGCGCTGGAGCTCTAACAAAGCCCTGAATGAAGTTCCCACAATTCCTCCCAGGTACTGACGCTAGCTAGCTAGCTTGCTAACACGAGCTTGCTACACAATCCTGAATGCTAGCTAATGTGCCGCTGAATATAGTCCGATGCTGGGGGGGGAGGCAGTAGTCATTCTAATAAGTTCACGAAACGTATTGTTAGCACTCACCTCTCCTGGTCCAGGATTTTCTTCGTTCGTGTTTTTGTTGTTTTTGTTTTTGTTTTTTTGAATGCTGAGTTGTTTCTAAGGAAGCGTCCTGTTCCGGGGTCACATCCCGACAGTCGATGGAGCTGCGTGTCGCCGAAGAGGGAGCGGAGTGGGTGGCTCAAGCCGAAGCACCCACTGCTGAATCAGTTTCCTGCTGAGGCATTGACATTATTCACCGCTAGGTGGCGATATCTCACCGGGCAATTGCCTCAGCATGTGTGAAGCGCTGCTGAGAGCTCTTACACGTTACATTACAATCTATGTTACATTGCGGATCAGCAGGATTCACGGATTTTAATGACTGAATATGTTTACATTGATTAATGCAGATGGTTATGATTGACTGATGAGATGAATCCATTACGCCTACGTTTAAGCAAGACATGAAAGAAGTAAAAATAAATTATTCACTCAAATAAAAGTGGGAACCACCTGATGTGTCACTAGGATAAAAGTGAAAGTCTCGTTATAAATCAACAAATAAAACAACATTCTTAAATAATTTGGATTTGATATTATTTAAACCAAGTTGTGATATGTACGAGGGCTACAGGTTGTAGATAAGTGTAGTGGAACAAGAAATAGGATGGGCCTACTTTAAAAGTGAAAGAGCTAAAATTATCTTTCCGCAGCTGACTATTCATGCAAAGACACTCGAACAGTGGTACTTACATGCAGTTGCACCTGTATGCAGGCCAAAGTCAACATAAAACAATTCGCTGCTGTAACCTGGATGCCTGCAATGGTCTAGTGTCCATGAGATGGTGAAGGCTGACTTCATTTCACGAGTTGCAATAAGGCAAGAATTTTTTAAAAAGAGGTTCTTTCTGGAGATAAAGATGTAATTAAGCTGTAGACACAAGTAAAACTGGAGGGAAATAAATATTTCAAAGCGCCACTGATGCAAACAAGAACTTGAAGTATAAAAACCCACACATTTACTCTAGAAATTACCCAAATAAATTGATGTATTCAGGATGTACAGAACATGTACAGTGGAGTGAAACATTTCACTCAGTGGAAAAAAAAAGTTTTTAAAATGAGTAATGAGTAATGAGCTGAGTAATGTAACACTGATCTCCTGCGCTATGAGTAATGTAACACTGATCTCCTATGCTATGAGTAATCTAACACTGATCTCTTATACAATTAGTAATGTAACGCTGATCTCTTGTGCTATGAGTAATGTAACACTGATCTCTTGTGAAATTAGTAATGTAACACTGATCTCTTGTGCTATGAGTAATGTAACACTGATCTCTTCTTATTGCTGCTTTCTTGTTTGTTTTTTGCAACCCATATGGTGGGTGGGTTGGAACGGTACTGAAGTGACTGAGAACTGTTTTCAGCAAGATGTCCTTGCCTTAGCACACTTAATCTTGGCTGCTGAATTGTTGGATAATTAGCTAACATGCTTGCTCAGGTTTGTTAGAGCAGGCACAGTTTTAAACAGTGCAGGGCAGTGGGATATGAATAGTACGATCAAGTAAGGAGACACTTAACTACCACAAACCACTGAATTCACTGAATTATTCTTTTATGACATTCAAAGCATTTATTTAACAAACTATGCATTGGTTACCTAGCAACACCTTGCACACAAGGATTGCACTGAGAATGGCTCATTCATTTATAAAACAAACAGTAGGCATGTACAAATTCCAGTTGCACACTTCATCCGCCTTGTTTTGATTATTTTAAGAAAAATAAATAAATAAAATTAAAAACTCAGGGTATAGTAATTGCTACTCAGGTTTCACATATGTAACAGCTAAGAATTTCTGAGAATGTTATATGCTCTCTTCATTTTTTACTACTATACTTTAATACAAAGAAAGTGAGGGACGCTTATAAGAGCCATAATGATTAGATAATTAGATTATTAGACACTGATAAGTGTCTTAACCCAAATCCCAGCTTTAGATCAGTTGCTCTCCTTGTCTCACCAGTCTAAAAGTGGTCTAATATAGGCCTTTAAAAGCAACACTGACAAACATTGGTGTTTACTTCAATCACTGATTCCATCCCTACATTATATTTTCTGAACCACTAGAAAATTCAGATTTACAACCAAAATATCAAATATACACATTTGCACTTAAATATTGAAAAAAAGGACAAGGGTTCCTCTATTTTACACCAATTTCTAAATCACCAGTAACCAAAAAGTGTTTGAATGTCGATACTCTTGAACATAGGCACACATTGATTACAAGTGGTTAACATACTATCTCTCACTTTGTCCTGAAGTTAATCAGAGGTAGATCAATTCAACTGATCTGTCTTCATGGAGTGCACATATATCCAGTACTGCATGGCAAAGCACAAGTCAACACAAGTGTTTAGCTCTTACTAATTACCACACATTTCATTCCATTGGTCAGGATTATCCAACAAATAAAAAGCATTAAAAAAACCACAATTATGAATAATCTTCCAGTGTACACATAATTAGACATAATTCAAAATACTGCTCAAAATTTAAATACCAAATACAACACAAAAAGAAATATTTACAGCTGAAATATTCAAGTACAAATAAAGTTCAAAGAGTTAAAAAAATTAATGTAAACTCAATGAAACACTGAACATGTGTTTCCTTTTCCTGACTGGTAGTCAATCCATACTGTACACCTTAAAAATGTAAATACAGACTCCCTTTCAGATCATGTTATTTCAGAGTATTCTTTAGTCCCTTGCAGATATTAAGCATATCAGTTAAATTAGAGGAAAGCCAATGATTGCATTTGTTGAGTTTATGGCTTGGTTTGGTTTTCATTTTTTGTATATTTTTTAAATATTTAATACATTTTATATTTTCACAGAATTTTAAAATCCATACATAAATATTAACACAAAGCCAAATAAAAAGATGGCAGAGCAGTTTTCACTCCTCAAGAAATGTCCAGCAGTTCAAGTCCTGGTTTAAAAATGACTCTGTGGGGGGGGGGGTATCTGGTTCACACAAGCGTCTCCTGAATACTGTTCATCTGTTGTCTTTGGCAACAGTGTGCATCATCCAGTTCACCTTGGTCTTCCAGCTCTCCCTCAGAGCTTCATTAAACTTCACTTTAAAATTCTTCAGAGCCTCCTCCTCAGATTTACCCAGCGCTAAAGAGTCCTTAAGACACAGAAACAAACCTATCAGTCCTAGCAGTGTTTTACTGTTACTGTTTGATCAGCATATTTAGCAAGCCGGCTACATCACCATCTGTTACTCAGGATGCCAACCAAACAAACCCTTAAATAAATGATCTCTCTTTGAGCTCTGCTCATAAAGTAAATTTTAAAACACTGTCCGTTGGTAATTCTGGCTCAGATTCTGAATTTTCTAAATTAAAGGTCTGTAAGTTATACTGTAGTGTGCCGCTTTACTTCAAGGCCTTGAGTGGATCTTACCTTTAGATACTGAATGTCTTTGGAGGAGCTGAGCTCAGGAAGTCCTGCAGCTCTCATCAAGGCGAACAGGTTCACAAACAGGGTTCCGTTCCGACACAGGATCTTATACGCTTGCTCACAGCATTCACGAAACCTGTGGGGCACAACGTTTTCCTATGGTTATAATCCTGAATGACCTCAGTCAAGGTCATTATTCAGATACTAAAGCATCAATGTGCATTTCAACTCAGCATTTAGTATGAATATTCATGCATAAACAGAGCCATATTCAAAAGGTCTAAACTTGAACAATTCAGTTTGAATTTTTTTTTGGGGTGGTGGATGAGGTGGGATGCCACATCTGGCATTAGTATGAGGTAAAATGTGTATTTTCCTTTAATCCCAGATATTGAAAATGCTCAGATATGTTTTTTAAATATAGTCCTTAGAATATAGCCATAATAGTGACAGAAAACAACAGCAATAGCCAATGTGATTTGTCATCACCTTCAGAGAAAAAAATGCATATCTAGATTTTTTTTTCTCTCTCACTAACCTACCAGACAAGGCCCAAGTGGGTTAGTGAGCTTCCAGTTCCACCTCACTTTTCCTTTCTTCTACATTGTGATCAAAACTATGAACAATACAGCAAATCCTGGGCTCCATAAAGCTATCAAATTTAAAACTATAGTCTTTATAAGAGCCAAAAAGGTTGACAATATTAGCCTGGTATGAACGCTGATATAGGTTCAGGTTACCTGTCAAACTCCTACACGGCCTTGATCTTCAGTATCTAGTGAACTTAAGTTTTACTATGAACTGTCACACTTACTTAAAGCACAAGGTGCTTGTTTTCTTTTAGTACCTGAAATTATTAACGTTGCAGAGGGAAGAGCATTTCTCATACAAATACTCCAAGCTTTGAAACTTTGAATCTGAGTGTTCCGGACTCAGATACAGTCTGTTTTGAAATCTATGGTGAAAACTTTTTTGTTTACTCAAGTTCTTGGAAATGAATTGTCATGTTTGATAAATGTGGCAGATCATGGGGTTCATAGATATAGAGAAGTGAGCTAAATCGAGATGTTGGTGCTGTTGTCTTTCTGCTTTCAGACGTCTACAGAGGTTTGTAGACAATGGAGTGGAGGGGTGGTAATATCTCAGGGAATGATTGACTGTTCTAACTACCTTCTGGCTCTCCCCTTTCAGCTAAGATGTTACAGGTAGTTATGCTGGATTCCAGTGTTCAGTGCCTTCCAGACAGACTTAACTAACTGCATGTTTCTTTGCTGAGCTGTACAACCACCCCTCTTGTTTCCTCTGACACTGATGCAAACACCACCCTGAAGTAGAGTTCCTGTTCGTCTGGCCTTTGGGTCTGACTGTCTAACTGACTCACTGATTTCCATGGAGCCTCCAGCTGTACCTAACTGGTCATCTGTACTTCCCAACTATTCTCTTGAAGAGATCTAAACTGTTCCTGGGCGACATGGAAAACCACAGCCATTGACTTTCCTGCCTTCTGTGTTTAATTGTTTACTGTGTTTACCGAGTAGAACTACTAATAGGCTCTTATTAAATATTAAATCAGCACTTCTGCCAAATGTTTATTAGTAACTTCTTATCGTCTTACAATCTACTTTTAATTGTTTTCTAGCAAGATAAAGTTTAAAGCAAAAGCAACTTTATTCATTATTTGTTTTTAGGCTGAAATACATCCAGAGGAAGAGACTTTCTGAGGCTCAGTTCCACTCAGTGCTTCTTCCTGTTTCTCTCAGGGTGTTTTCACTTGTCACTGTTGCCCTTGTTTGCTCATCAGAGTCCTGGACCAGAATTCTCTGTATATACAATTTCTGTAAAACTTTGCTTTGGGACCACACATACTGTAAAAAGCACTACATAAATACATTCGTATTGACCTCCATCGTCTGCATGAGACACCTGGAGGTCATGTGACTTTGTTAAGTACGGTTTTTGGTTTATGCCTGTTCTGTCAAATGGTTCTTGAGGAGCTACAATTGTGAGAGAACTGATGACAGCTCTTCGTACTGAGGTTAACCAGCTGTGTAGCCAAATGTGTCAAGCGGAGTCTGAGTAAAGCTTTCTGTGTGATGTGTTTTTGCACAAACCGTTCAAACTTCTCGCTGTTGTTGGTTCGTCCCTGCTGAATCACATGGACAAAGTCGTATGTCAGGATGAAAGGCACACGTTCTCTGTTGATCCCAAACTTTGCCTTGAAATTCCCAAGAAAATGCCCAAAGTCTATATGGAATAACTACAAATGATAGAAAGAAATGTTTAAAGGCAGGAATAACATCCAGACCTTGAACATTGACTATATTCAGATAAACACATCTTCATAAGCGGGCAAGTCAGCGCATCAACATGATTCTAATTTTACATTTCATTTCTGACCAGAAATGCTGCATGTGTCCACCAGGATCTAGGCAGAATAGATCAATAGATGGCAGTAAATAGAATTCTGCCCTCTAGTGCCTCCCTGTGGTGATCAATATTACTGCAGAAATTCTAGGACACTGTCAAACTTGTCACAAGAGAGTACGGTATAAAAGAATTGTTTATGTGCTTTCTTCCTACCTGGCCATTTTCCTGGATCATGATGTTGTCACTATGGCGATCTCCAATTCCCAGAACATACGTAGCTACACAGTAGCCTGCACAGGACAATGTAAACTCCTCGATGGCCTGATCCAATTGATCCCTGCTTGCAAAATAAGATACAATAGTTTAAAAAATCATTTAATATCACACTAGTCTCCATATCTTCCTTCTCTTGCTCTTCCTATTTCTTGTCTGTTTGTCAAACACACACCCATCTACACCCGCACAAACATCCACCCACCCACACACACCCATCTACACACGCACAAACATCCAACCATGCACACACACACACATACACACACACACACACTTTATCAGTTAAATATTTTCTAATTTTTTCACGGCTGAATCTAATTAATGTAAGTGGTGAGAGACTGAACCACAACTGCACACACACACATAAAACACATTGAAAGTTTCCCTTGATTTATAATTTAAACATCTTCACACAAAGCTATGGCTGAATGTTTGTAAGTGATGAGACTCAGCGCTCACTCAAGGGACCTTCTCCTTGAGTAGTAAACGACACACTGTATTAATATTACAGCTTAATATTTAATGACTCCGCTGTCTGTGCTCTGCCCCTCATAGAGCAACCTGTCTTACACCAGATTCATTACCTCACTGGACAGATTCAGAAAACACTAGAACAAGGTTGGGTAGGCAACTTGGAAAGTTAAAAATCCATTTGCAGTTTGCCCTTGTCTCCTCTGTAAAAATTGCTAATCAAAAATCTCTCAAAACAATGGTACACATCACCGCCATGCAAGGCCACAGTTTAAAGATTTAGCATTTAACTCACTTCCTCATAGTCCACAGAAAATAGCAAATCGTGCTTAGCGTCAACACAACCGAGTGTAATACAGACAGCTATTTAGAGCTCTTCAGTGGCTAACACAGAAACGCCTCATACTTCTGCATAAGGCAAGCACACGTTCATCCCTGGAGCCACGTCTTAGAGGACTGGGATGAATACGTATATAATGGGAACGAGTCTCTTGTTTCATAGGTACCAATCAATGGCCTTCCAGTTCGAAATCGATAGCTAACAGAAAAAAAAAACAATGCTCATCAGTACGCATCAACAAAGACTGGAAAAAACTGTAACCGAATATCTGCGTAGACATTTGGAATTATGGTTTAAAAGTCTGAAATCAATGTAGTCAGTAATGATGTCCCTGTAGTGCCATAAATACGGAACTAAACAACTAAAAATACCTTTGGTGTCTGATTTACATTGCTAAAACTACACTGTACATGCTTCCATTAGGTTCAATAAATGAACATTATTAATTGCACTAATTAGGATTTCAGTTTCCTTCATTTCACCATGTAACCATTTATGACTTAATACTAATGACAATTAATGACAACTAATGACAATGATCAAGGGCTTCCCTAAAGATTTAATAGAACTTTCATTTTAAAGTGTTATCAAATAAAATATCTAAACTATTAATATGACTAGCAATTCAAACATTTCTCACAATGCCATGTGCTACACTTGCAGAGTAAACACCATAACCACACCCATATAAACTGAGGTAGTGATACATGTTCAGACACGTAAATGCGTGATCCAAGATATGCTTGGATGGGGCACTGCTGCTATGATAAATGCTAAAATATCACAAGAATCTCCTTCAGGACAGAGACCAGGGGCTCCAGGGCCCACATGATCTGCTGCACCCTGGAGGCTGCAGGACAGCATTTCGCCAATGGCTGCTGGAACAAGGTGTAAAATCACCTTTCTGTGCTGAAACGCCACAACGAAAGCAGCTTGGCCAGTGTGAAACAACACAAAGTGCAGCCTAACAGCTAAGATGTGATGCAGTCTGGGGCTTGAGTCACTTGTGGTTGAATGATTAAAGCAGAAACTGCTCTCTGTAGCTCTGAGGTCTGAAAGCACACACCATGCAGTGGTCCAAAGTCATTTCTCAAGTGCAGTGGCCTGCGCGGTGCCAGGGGGGTGCGCGCCACACTCACTCAGGGTTCTTGGATTTGAGCCAGTTGAGAAGAGCATCTTTGTTGAAGGCAGCAGTGGCCGCACTGTTGCTGCTGTTTCTCTGGATGTTGGCGATAGTGTCTGCGTTCTTCACCACCTCAATCAGGCCCGTCTTGTTCCCAGTGGACAGGCAGCCGTACGGGATCATTCTGTCTCCCCCAGCCAGCGAACAAAGGAAGACGTGAGGAGAGAGCAGCAGGGAGAGCTCAGCATCTTCAGACCTTTCGTTAGTCTTAAACATTGTTTCTTAAACATTATTTTTAACACTTATATGCTAGGAGTTCATGTACTCCAGGAGAAACTAGATATTTAATTAAATACATACAAACCTAAGGTCCAGCCCTTCTGTCTTCCATAAGACATCCATCAGTTGTATCATCTGAAGTGTTAGCATATCCTGCCTCAGATCTGAAAACAAGGTATTATTAATTATTATTAAAGGTATTATTAATTATTATTAAAGGTATTATTAAAGGGGAAGTATACTTAGCAGGTACGTATGCGCGGGTGTGTGCATGTCTGTGTGTGTGTGTGTGTGAGAGAGAGAGAGGGAGAGTGAGAGAGAGAGAGAGAGAGAGAGAGAGAGAGAGAGAAAGAGCACCGACTGGGTATATAAAAACAGGGCTTTTCTCTGTGTACCATCTCCGTTCTTGAAGATGATGCCCACAGTGTCTGACTGTTCTTGCTTGTTCTTGTACATCAGCCAGAGTGGCTTCATCTTAGAGTCCATGAACTTGCACTTGTCTGGGCTGAGGCCAAAATGCAAACACTTTCATTACAACACATATTTAGACTCACAAATGAACATTTCATATAATCATAAATTTGTAGCATATTAGATTTTTAGAAGTACATCCCATGATGAAGTAAAATTACATATACATAATATGCATTTTTTAAATGGCACATTAACCCTTTCTTTTTAAATATCTGATTTGATTTGATCTTCTTTTTTAGTGTCCGAACTTTGGAGTGCAACAGCATATTTTTCTCTTATACGTCTGACACACACAAAAAGAAACCCAACAGTCTTATTATGTAAATCAACTAATAACCACCAAAAACACTTCTGAAATAAGCAAAAATGTTTTGTGCAAGACTCAGTATCGCAAACATCTACACACAGTTCCAGTTCCAGTCATTTACGCTCTTACCATTCGTCTGTGCAACAACAGGAAAATAGTATTACTCAACATCTGAAAACTAGCACAAAATGGCTCAATAAAATAACCCCTACAACTGAAAAAGAATTAGTATAACAAACTAAAAAAAACTGTAAATGTAAATCACTCATTTAGCATATTCTCAAATTCTCTGTGTGAGCATTAGATACATCAGAATAATTTCACAAATAATACTCCTGTCACTATAGTTCACTTTAATCTTCATCCATGAAAACAAGGATGGTAATGGGGGGCTTCGAACGTGCTGTGAAGGCGTGCGCTCGGGGGCGGGGCATCGGCCGTACCAGATCTCGGACAGGATAATGCTGGGTTTGAGAGGGGACACCGCGTCACACAGAGCCTCCATGTACGTGTCCTGCTTTATACACAGCTTCATGTCCTCTGTGATCTGCAGTCTTGAGGCAGACTTCTGGCAGCCTGACTTCACAAAGTCATTCAGGGCCTTCATCTTATTGAGAGCCTCATTCTGCACAGGAGGGAGCAGCACACACACACACACGCACACACACACACACACACACACACACACACACACACACACACACACACACACTCTCAGTCACACGCACTCTGATTCAGGTCCAAACTTTTATCTTGTTTAAGTGCTCTAGAGTCAAACATGACATCCATCACAAGCAAATACTGCAAATAGAGGTTTATAGTGTACATGATTAGATGTTAGCCCTAGAGGCTGTAAGCCTCACAGGTACTGAAGACCATATAATGTAGATCCCCTATTCCTCAGCCCTAAGGGCAGCGTACACAGCAGTTGTATCACTGTGATCACGTCTAAATAATTTATATTATGGCGATTTATAGTTCAGTCATAAGATTCAACAATCCAAGACCATCATTTTCGATCTGCTACTGAACTGAGTAAACAGTTTTAATGTGTACACACCACGAACAATTAAAGTCTATGTGCAGGATGTTGTGGTAGACACTGGGAAACAGTACCATATCTCACAAGCAACAACTTCTCCTGCTGCACTGACCTGCTTCATTAGGCTCTTGATATGGTAGATGCTTCCCCTGCAGTAGGCCTCCAGGATGAGGCCGAACCTCAGGCTGACAGGGGCCACGTGCATTTCCGACCTGCAGGGAGAAGTGAGCTCAGCCAGTCACACGGTGAACCCTGCGCTCAAAGCAGAAAGTGCTTCGGGGCTTCTGTAGCGTACCTGAGATGCCAGAACAGGAAGTGGCCTATCTTGTTGTTGGACAGAGCTCTCTCCAGGAGGAAAGTGGCTAAGTCACAGTCAAGGTATGACTCATACTTCAGAACCTGCACCAGCTGCAGAAGGTACTGAAAAAGTTCTTCATCACTGTTGAGGGAGACAGAGAATGTCATGAGAAAGATTTCTTTAATTACACGTCTGGCCTCACGAAGAGAGCCATCTGCACAGCACCATAACTCAGTCCTTAAAGGGAAAGATGTGCCAAACATGCTACGTGAACAGAAGGAACGAGCACTTAACGTAGTCGTACTATTATCATCCACGCCAGCTTCTTCACCACATCACTACCACTTTAATCTTCAACAGTTAAAGCTTTTAAAATGACAGGGATGCCAAATGTCACTGTGAAGTAAAGAACAACACAGCACAACCCAAGCGCCTGCTCAGGTAACTGTCCAACCGTAGCCTGCACCCACCCCAGCTTCCTGAGGCAGCGGGTGGTGAACGAACGGACGTGGGGGTCAGGGAAGGTGTAGTCTAGCAGCTCGAGGGCATGAAGCGCCGGCAGGTCAGGCCATCTGCGCAGCAGACGCACCATCTGAAACATGAAGTCGGGCACTTGTGTGAGAAAAAGCTATTTCTCTAAACTCCTTCTTCTTCACTGGCGTGTCACTATTCAGTCCCTGTTTTTTTTTTTATTTTTTATTAACGTACAAAGGAGACTGGTTGTGTCTAAAGCATGGAGCTGTTTTTTCATCCCTTTGCGAAGAGCATACTTAGGGTGTGTCACTTTGAAAAAGCTCAGTAGTTTAAGCTGTTCGCCTTTTAAATGTGATTTAGCAAAATTGCTGATACATGTGACAGCTCACAGGCAGAGCCTTCCCTGACCGACGACAGAGCGGTCCGCTGACTAGCCTACCTGAGCGACATCTTCGTGTTTATTCCACTTGGTGATGAGGAGGAGTTTTGAGAGGCTCTCTGGGTAGTGAGCTCTCACCTCCCCACGCAACTTCCACAGGAGCTCTTTCTCATCCTCAAAGAAGTCGGTGTGATTTTTGTTGTCCACTATCTCTTTCAGTTTCAGGTGCTGGACACAACAACAAGAGGAGTCACACTGTGCAAGTGCTATGTGGTTGTGTGCTGTGCTGGACACAAACAAATAACCGTTGTCTTACCTCCTCTCTCGTAACAGCAACCTTCTCGCCATTTACTTCAGGGTCATTCAGCTAAAAAGAGAAGAAAATAATTCAAAAGAACTGAAACTGTGCATTCAAAAACTAAACAATCTGGTGGTACACGGAGTGAATGGTTATAAAGCTACGGAGGTGGGTGGGACGGGATGTGTTCATGGCTGGTGCAAGTCTGATTTACTTTTTCAAGGGGAGGGTAATAGAGGGGATGTGGCCTGAAACTGGGGAAGCGAATGAGGAGGGCAGCAGAGCTGTCGATGTTGGGGTTCCTCTCCACTGTGCCCATAGGATTTAGCAGTTCCCCTTTATCATCTAAAAATAATTAGGGTATTATTAGTAGTAGTAGTAGTAGTAGCAGTACACAAACAAATGGCTCAGAACAGAGTTAATGTGGTTTATCCAGTAATTATTTTCATGATATTTATTATATTCAAATTTGTTATGTTTTTGATATTGGCTTCAGCTCTACAGCCGGGCGGTAGGTGTTATTTGAATGCAGTAGAAATGCTTGAACAAAGCACATCAGAAATGATAAGCACCTGGAGCTGAAGGCCAGGTGGACAACAGGAACTCTCCTGTCTTCAGCTGATCTTTGTAGTCAAACACCATTGTGTTCACCCAGGCCAAAGGGCAGTCCTGACAGAACACAAGAGAACATTTCATACAAAAAGGGTTCTCTTCTGCGTATCTACGGTATGCAGATTACTTTCAGAGTTGTGAAGGATCTGACATGTCAACTTCAAAAGCAAGGCAACAACAATAACAACAGTATGTCATTTAATTCATTTGCATCTACTGGCTTCAAATACTGTAGATTGAAAATTAAAATTGATTGGGAGATATTTGATCAGCCTTCAAAAATAACTATGGAGTCTAAAGAAAAAAAAAAGAAAAGAGTGATGACTTTAAAATATTCAGATACCCACAGATTAAGATCAGATTCTGTGGTACATTACGTTCCTGTAAATCCCCTTAACATAGTCCAACATTACTTAAATAAGGTTATAGGGACAGACAGTCTGCAACAGAGAGAAGCCACTCTCATTTCCGTGCTTAGGCAGACTTCTCTACCCGTTACATGAAAGAGAAGCAGCAAAGAAAGCAGAAGTGGACACAGAGGGTTCCAGGCAACTGTGCTGCGCGGCATAAACAAATACATGCACACACATGCACTCGCAGGCACCTGGAAACCGGCCGCATAGCTCCAGTTACCCGTGCCAAGTGGAGCAAAGTGACTGGGCCTCTGTGCAAGCAAGGGTTGAGTGCTTCTGATTTGACTATCGAGCCCTGCCGCGCATTTTATTTGCAAATCCTGCAAACAACGCTAAATATAGCGCCCGTTACATTTGCCTGCGGGCCTTTTCGCGCGGGGGCGCCTGAGGGAGGCTCTGAGCTGAGGGAACCGGAGTTTCCTTCGGGACTCACGGCCTTTTTGTTCTTCTTCTTGGTGGAGCGTTGTTTCTTGGTCTTTTCGAGGACGCCGTAGAGGGCGAAGCAGAGGCGGCTCATGCGGGGAAGGTCGCACAGGTTGATGTCAAACACGAGTCTCTGGTCCCACACGGGGTCTGAGCACACGCTGACCTCGCTGCTGGTCACCACCTTGCAGAGGAGCTCACCACCGTGGAAGAGGCCCGCCTGCACCACCAACTAAAGTGGGGAGGGGGAGGGGGGTGTAGAGATAACAAAAACAGATTCAACTCATATAGAACTCAGATAGAACTCAGATAGAACTCAGATAGAACTCAGGGTAGTTAGTTAACAGCTTTTAGACAAGTTAAAAAAATATGATTTCAGGAGTGAATCAATCAATAAACAAATTAACAAAATTGGAATAACCAGTGAAGAAATGAATAATTTAAATAATCCAATGCATATAACAAAAAAAACGGCATTAAATCAGATGATCAAAACACAGAGGTCCCAGTTTTATCATCAGCCAGGCTAAAACCACTATTCATGACAGGAAGTACAAAATAATGAAATGTCCTCCCCCTAAAGCTATCAATGAGAACCTCTGCCTGCCAGAAGAACACTGTTTGGTAACTGTGACCAGACAAGCGTATCTGGAGGCATGGAATAAGTGGTCTTAAATGGACGGATGAACGGACGGATGGAAGGACGGGCTTTCGAAGTGAACATTAGCATGGACGAACACATTCTCTATCTGTTTACTCCTCATCTCATTTCATGCTGTATATTTAATTTGCTGTGTATTTGTTGTATAATTAATTATTTTAATTTTAACTAAAATCTGCATATATAATGGTGTTTTTCGTCTCGTTTATATTTAGATTTTAATTTAAAAAAAAAAAAGCTTAGCTATTCTCATAAGTTCAGCTGAGACATTTCATGAAAATGAAAGCCGTGAATAAACCCAACGTTTTTTCTTTTCTTCTAACAACCTTCATGACTTTTCACTTCTGTGACAAAAAAAAAAAAAAGATGCAAGTGGTAAAGTGTAAACAACACTGCTGTTCTTTTCTAAGAATCTAAGGCCCAAGAGAACAGTGACTGCCAGATAGTCACTCCTCACTTCCTGTTTTGATGCTTTACTCAACCGCTTCTGATGAATTATGGGAAATATGTGGTCAGGGTCACATGACCAAACTTCATGATTTCACTCCTCGCTTGCCTGCTGCAGTTGGAAGCAAAGGTAAACAGCCTTGTCAGAAAGAATACTAACAATAAACAAGTATATAAATAAGTGATCTTACCTTCATGCCTTCATCTGTGTTGACCCGTATGCCCTGCATCAGGTGGATATAGAAGGGTTCGCTGATGGACCATAACGGTGACGTGTTTTGCTGTTGAAACAATGACATAAATCTTTGTTTTGAAAAACATATATCTTCAAAGGAAGTCCAGTCCTGAACCAACATGGATGCTTAGTGGAAGATATAAATCTACCTTAAATGTTCTTCTATGGTTTAATCAATAACCAGAAAATCTATTGATTATTCATGTTATAAATCTGACATCTCAAAAACCTCTTAGCTGTTTGCCATTCCCTTTATGGTACATCAGAAGTAAAGAGTAGATGTATGAAGGATTTTTAAACAACAATTAAAATATTAAACAGAAGGAGCTACAACATTATGGAAGGCTGATGACCCACGTCAAATTTTGACCCAGGCTCAAGCTGATATCTCATATCAAACTGTATCTTTTTTCCATCAGAGACCAGAACTGATCATAGCGAAATTTCAGCACACGCTATAGTTAATTATGACACTGAGCTTAAACAACAATACATTCCATTCAGTGATTTTTTGCTTCACTAATTATAAATGATTCATTACCAACATTTTACTTCTCCACAAGTTCACAAAATGTAATAATGCAAAGGATTCTTTGAAAAGTCAATCCCCAGAAGGTGGTTATCTGCAAGACCAGGAAGACAGGAAGACAAGTAGTTCCCTTGTTAATAACAGATGGTTTTCTGGTGTGATAACTCTCACCTTTTTCAGAGGCAGTGGTGGAGGCTTAGACAGAGAGCGGCTCTTAGAGACCTGGTTACTGAGGCCCCCCTGCTCCTCCTGGTACTTGATGATAGTGGAGTAATGCACCATGGTCAAATGGGGTTTAATGCCTCCATACAAACATGAGAAAATGTACTGCAAAAATATGGAAACAGAGAGAAAGGGAGAAAAGGTGAAGAGGGCTGCAGCTGACCTAAATGTTCAGGCATGTAAAGTTCATTTTCTGGCTGAAGGCCAGTTTTGATGGAGAATCTCCTCTGTCACAGCAGGCTGTAAGTCCTGAGGCACATTTATGGAGGGCATCCGGAACAACCACCCATGGAGGGTTAGCCACGCTCCCATTTTACACACATACACATACAAACACACACACACACAGCCACTGAGGGCAGGGCCAGCATCACAGTTATCAGCATCAAACCCTGTAGCCTGTTCGTTTAGTTAGCGTAATGCGGCTCAAATCAGATTACACTCTGGGTAGTTGACTGTTAAGAGTCTAACAGAGGTGCATGACTCATCTCTGCAGGTACTGGCAGCTCCTGTATCAACAACTCCCTTGACGCCGTCACACATTCGTTACTGCATGCAGAATCAGAGTTAAAGCACCAAGGAGGTTTTGTCTCTGCAGCATTTTAATTAGGAAAAAGACTAATGACAATGCAGAAAACTGAGTGATGTGGGGAGGAGAGAGGCAAAAAAGTCTTCAAAGCCTGAACTATTAATAGACCGTATATGCACTTACGTGAACTTTCACAGGTATAGAGAGACCTATTGATTTCTTTGCTGTACAGTTACTACAGTTGTTGTTCATGCAGTGCAACTCTTAACTTCCCTTTTCTATGACCTTAAGAGAAGTCTTTTCCCAGTAATCTAACGTGTCCCTCCCCACACAACCCACACCCACACTCCACTCCCACCTGTCACCCTGTATTTCCATGTGTTCAACAAACCTCAGACACAATTTAAAAGGGGTACAACACACACAGCCAGGCAAACAGAATGCAAGCCCACCCACTTTAAACTGGCACAGTGGTGAGTTCCCGTAGATGAACTCCCATTGGCCGTTGACCTGCAGGGTGTAGTCCTCAGGTTTCTCCTGCTTTGACGTCCGGAAGACTGTGGCTTTCTTCCGGAGCGCATTCTTTATCAGAACCACAGGTAAGTCCTGAGGGTCCAGCTGTAGCATGAAGCTCTCCTGCAGATCATCCAAAAGGACCTCAGGATAAAGCTTTAAATCACTGGTCAGGTTCGCACTGAGATAAACAGTGCAGGAATTGCCTTGTGGGATGAGAACCCAGTTGCAAAGAGACTAAAATGATTTTCCGTCAAATGTTTTCATACACAAAGGGAAGTAAGCTTGTGCTATACTTCTAGTGGTATTAGCTGGCATTTAAAACTGAAAACAAACACTGGACTTTTCCCTTTGATTGTCACAGTCTCTCTCCTGAGTCTCTCAGTCTTATTGTACAGTAGGAATGCAAAGCTGAAGGTGCACCAAGTGTAGGTGGGGGTTTTACAGGCATATTGTTATTGTATAACTATGCAACCCCTCACTTGGGGAATTTAGGTCACAACAAGCTCATATGTGTCTGCAGATGCAGTTCTGTGTCATTACCTCTAACCCTTTTGAGCATTTGGTTTGTGATGTCAAAATCATTCTAAATATGTCATTCTAAAATTAGGTCTTTAACTGTTTGGCAGCCAATATTTGAAGTAACATTCTAATACAGTGGTCCAGACAAAGGTGTTATACTGACTTACAATATCTAGGTTATGAATCTTTAAATAATTAAAGAGCAGCAGAGACATACGGCAACTCACCTCGCTAGCCTCAAACTTGACGTTGACAAGGAGCTTTTTAACACTGCAAAATTTCCCACTTTGCGCCACCATGGAGAAAGGCTCTAAGTCGCAGGGAAAGCTGTATTTCATCCATTGGTGCCATGGCAACCGCTGTCGGTCTTGAGCTTTCTCCTCGCAGAAAGAGCGCATTTTAGCTCGGAACTCGTTAACCTCATGGTTCTTCTGGGTGTCAAATTCGTGAAGACCTGGCCAGCAAGACCCAAATAACAGCATCAAGCACCTTCAGCAGTCAGCATTCTATTCAGAACTCTAAATCCAACAGTCAGCTTCAAAGCCTTTGAGAACCTTCTAGAGCAGCTTTGGCCTTAGTCCATGGTTTTAAGTTTACAGCTATGCCTGACTCGCAGTTTGCTGCCCACAAAGAAAAAAAAGCAACATGGTTTTTCGTGTAGTGGTGGCCTGTGTAGTGGCAAGCTGAGGTTATGGACCTTTCCCAATGAGCAGACTGATCTGTGTGTTGATGAGCTTCTCGACACGGTCACCCTCGCGGGCCACAAGCCTGAGCACCGGCATGAAGGGCCGGACATCGCAGAGGCGGCGAGACTCGTCCTCCAGCTCCTCGCGCTCCGCCGTCAGGTTGATGCAGGTGAACACATAGGCGTCGGGGTCACTAAGGACACTGAAGAGGGGCTCGTTGCGTGCGTTCTTCCACACCATCTACAAGCACACTTAGTCATTTGAGGATTAAAGATCATTTGGCTTTTGTGGTTTGCAGTGTCAAAGTGCTACGCTTGTTTAATGCCGTGTCCTACGATTTCCATGCAATAGTCTTGACATTATTTTAGAAACCGTGGGTCCACTGATGAGTACACAGTGTCCAACTGGATGAAGACATAGTTGGGTCAACATGTTGCTCTAAGACAAACCTCTTTGGAGTAAAAGAGTAAAACTCTGAACATATCAAACCACACATAACACACACAATAAAAGCCTAAAAACAAAATAAATATAGCTCATAAAATTACAATTATTCTGCAACACACCTAATTACACGCAAGGAGACTACAGTATTTATCTGACTTTTGAAGCACCACTTTTAAAATGCAAGGTATTGAAGACTTTTTTTTTTTTTTTTTTACCTTTTTAATCGCACCAATGGAGTCACTGCGAGCGACGGGAAAACTGAGGTAGATCCCCGTGGGGAGGAGAAACTCCATGGTGACCTGCTCGCGACCCCCCTTCTCCCACACATCCTGCATGCCGTAGTAGACCCCCGGCGGCATGGCACAGGTCACTCATCTACCACCAGCCACACTGCTGAACACAATGGCCTGCTTTAGTGAAGCTAACTTGCCCAGTACACAACACAAAAAAACTGCTAGAAGCCAAAAGGCCAAGAACAAATATGCTGACAGGTGATTTTGTTACAAAAGCAGAAATCAGAAACAAGCAGAAGAAATATATAGAACAAACAACTTGCAGGTGACAATTTTATAAATGTTCAACTATTTTGACATCCTGTACAGCAGGGTAGCTAGAAATAGTAAGAACGAAAGTGAGGGGCAGCTTTATTTAGAGATAAAATTGATATAATAAACCAAAAACGCCACCTTACATCTGTCCAGCCTCGTTGATTTTTGTATCAAAGTCATTTGATTTTTCTAGCAAACGTAAACACAACACACGAACGACGCATTAAAACGCTACCATTCATATTGAGTTCTCAGACTGTATATAAGGTTACAATCATCGCAGCC
This sequence comes from Tenebrosternarchus preto, assembly GCA_025802075.1. NCBI lineage: Eukaryota > Metazoa > Chordata > Actinopteri > Gymnotiformes > Apteronotidae > Tenebrosternarchus > Tenebrosternarchus preto. The sequence continues at coordinate 2,596,712 of JAOYMR010000022.1, forward strand.
CCGGCGGGAGAACCAAGATACGGCATATATGGCGTATTTCGGACGTCACAGCGACATAAAAAAACGTGCAATATTGTAAATGATGACTTGCTTGCAGATGTATTTAATACTACCGCAGAAACGAGTAATTCGTTTAAAGAACCTTTTTCAAATGTCATTCAAAATATTTCTTAATGCGTCAGGGCGACAATATCAGGGCGATTAAATCAGAGCGATATAACCTGGCCTGATAGGTTTCAATAACCAGAACTATGACCGACATTTTTAAAAATGTAACAATGTCAACTTACCTAAATACCTCGCCGGTTGCCCATTAGTCCATGGTGTACAGAATCAACGATGCTCCTCACCATCAGATTGAAAACCGATACGTTATTCCACGCGTAACTGTGCAATTGATTTTGAAACAGTGCAGTTTGAACGATTCGCTAAATTTTAGTGCGATATGTTGCCAGATATCTGTAAACCAGAACTGTGATTATCCTTATTGATTTAGGAGTGGGGAAGTGAGGCTGTAAGCAGCGCGAAGCGATGTACATGCGCCGCTACATGTTAGGGATCATCTGTGAAATGCCAAGAAACACGAGCCCCATGCGTCCTCTCGCGCGCTTGCCCTCACTCTCTTCTCGTCGCTCGGTCGTTACTTTATTCTCTCAACAAACGCTGCGAAAAATTTAGCGTTTGTTTTCGTTTAATTCAATCCGGACGAAACTCCATGCAAATAACGTCGGGTTCTGTGATAGTTTTCACACTTACTGTATCTACACATTTCAACAAGGCATTGGACAACGGCAAGGATCCCCAAATTCTTACTGAACGCCAACGTCTGGTTTGACGAAGTTACAGCGGGTCAGTTTTCTCTGCGAATGACAGGCTGCCTTATATTAAAGACCCTGTTTTTATTATTATTATTTAGTCTTTACAACTGCTCTACTGCCGTATTTTTTTTTAAGTTACTGATTTTTACTTTCATTTTTGGGACATCCCTCTACTTTGACTTCTTTCTGTTATCCACTCTATCCATGTTTACTCTTCGTTGTAATAGCATAAGATACCGCATGTCAAGTGCAAGGTCATTATTATTTAAACCGAATCATGTTTTAGTATACTAGCAGCGATTACAACACATTTTACTTGGACACTTTCATCCCACCTTCCAAGTCAACAAGCATATTTGCAGGATTTAAAAGGTTTATTCAGTAACTCATCAGTTTGATGTATCTCACATATTTCCTCTGTTTATGTGACAAATTGAACAAAAGTTTGTTCCTGTGGGAGAATAAAAGGAAGCTCTATTTCTGGATACCGCTGCTTGCAGTTTTACGATTATGAACACATGGGGAAGTCAGTCTAGTTCACTTGTCATTCAGAAAAAAACCAACAGTAACCATTTTTACTCCGGTGGTATGAATTCCAGTAAAATAACCGCTGATGCAAGCGATGGGTTTCTGAATTTGCATAGGAAGTACATAATAAGGCATATGGAACTGATGCTCCACCCCACCATAGAAACAATATTTTTCCAAATGTAATTTTATTCATTTTAAACAAAAGCACAAAATTGGAATGACACAATGTTGACAGACAGGTACAAAACTAGGATGCATCCTTGCAAACTAACAGTATTTGTGAATAAAAACAAAGCAGATTTTTAAACATTTAGATTTATTTTTCCATGTTTATGCAGGATACGCTTACTAAACATTTTCTGTCATGCATTGCTAATTACCAGGTTTATTGAATGATGGTGAAGCAGGCCTGTGCCCTTTCGATCCTTCCTCATTGTCTTTTTCAATATGATGAGTTTTTTTCCCCTTGAACTAGGAGAACCCTTAGCCAAGATGTAAATCATTCATTAGAGAATAATTATACAGTTTATAACTCATATGCCTCACATTCAATTAACAGAACATCCTTAAGCCCAAACAATGCTTAGCTTAGCTATTTAAAGAAAAGATTATGTCATAGCAGGTAAATGTTTGAAAAGACCATATATTGTTTAATTGACACAGTTCTATTTTCACCAGTTGGCACGCGCACACCCACACAAACACACTGACAATACCGCTATAGTGCAGTCCAAAGACCCTGCCTTCAAAGTGCACCGCTGCTGAGCGTGCAGTCGCCTGCAGCTGCTGAAAACAGGAAGTGTGTGTGTGTGTGTGTGTGTGCGTGCAGAACAGAAACTCAATGGCAAATAAAGCTCCAGACCCCCTCACCCGCACCCTCCATCCCCCACCCACTCACTACACGGCACTGACAGCCACAACAGCCAGATCAGCAACACACACACACACACAAAAGTTAGCCCACTAAGGCAGAGAGCAGAGTAAAGACAAATATGCACACTCTGGTCCTACTCTTATGCTGACCTAGTGAACTAAATGAAAACAAGTCATCATAAGAACAAGTGAGAGGAATTTGTAGAAATGATACACAGTACACCCTTTACATATAGTAACCTCCAGCACATGATTTGAATCTATGTAGCTACATGAAAGCCAGATTAGAGGGCACAACTGAGTGGTCTGTCTAAATGATATACAGACGTTTTAAATCTGAAATAAATTGAAAAAACGCAAAACGGTATCTTCAAATTATCAAAAAGATTTAAATGAAATTAGCCTTTTTGAATTTCTGTCAGTGAAAAACATATTCCCCCTTTCTATTTAATCTCCCTCTAAACTTATTATGAGTTTTATCTATTAAAAACATGGCCTTCTTTCACCATGGAAACAGTTTCAGCACCTTGCCTGTCCCTGAGACTGAGTCACATTCAGTCTATTTACAAACAAACTGTATTTGTAACCAAGCATTCTATAACAGACTTGATCCACTTCAAATTCTTAAAAAAGACAAAAAAGTGTTGCTGTTATGTATACTTTATGTACAGCTTTCATAACTGTACCCTAGTAAGATACTGTGCCCTGCAAACAACTGTAATACATACTCAAAAATCAGTTAATGCTTCTTTTTGGTACAGTTGTGCCATATTTCTATTAGCCTGTTTAAAGAATGTCCAGGCCTCTTTTCTAAAAGCATCATAACGTAAAGATCATCTTAAATAAACATGTTCAGAGTGATACTTGTTCTGTTTACTGGTGATCTTTGCATCACAATCAAGTCAAATGTCAGATTTCATGACTTTTCCGTAACTTTCACTGAAATCTGAATTTCCATGGACTTATAATAAACAGAAAAAAGACTGCCTTTATTAAATCAGTGCAGAAATAATAATTATACATAACAACCTCTCACATAATACAGGAAACATGTGAAAAAGAATTAGATTAATGGCAACAAAGATGTAATGATGCAAGAAACAAAATTCCTCTAAACTTTCCATGTCTGAAATAGGTTTTTTTAAAAGTGGGAATCCCTGTGCAATTCTTTTAGGAAACCTGACCCTGTACATTTAACAGGTGCTATCTGGATATTTTGTGTATTATGTGTAAAAGGTATACATGCATATGTATATACATACATTCAAACATGTACATACAAATATACGTATGATTCAGTACAGATATAGGATCAGGAAATTAAAACCTTGTCGTTAGGGGAAAAATAAACATGTCTTGAAGTGGTCATGTGTTCCACCTTTAGAGACAAACATCTGGGGAGTCTTGGTCAAGTCTTTAAAGAAAAGGGGAGGAATATATAATATAAAGGCTCTTAGTTTACTTTTTAGCTACATCTATTACTGTTTGGATAAAGAGTATTTATGAATGGTATTTTAAATATACATTAAAAGCAGGTCAATGAAGGCTGACATGAATTACACAGGATTCAAGACTCCGTTATACGTAACGTCCTACAATAACGGTATAAAAATGTGTATTACAAAGGGGCTGTAAAGTGTATGGCATCTGAGTACATTCATAAATGTATTTACAGTTTACCAGACCAAAATTAGCAAATCCAAACCTAGACTAAAAAGAATTCCCAATGTTGTTTAGTATCGGCACTGTATTTTAGTCTGATACTACACTTAATCCATGTCCGGAAAATCGCCTACTTAATAAAATAGCTGTGATTCACTTCGATTACCAGATGAGGGCGACATTTACCTCCATGTCAATGATTATGCATAGACGCTACTGAACGTAACATGCGCTACATTTTCATATAAAGGTGGAATGCCAAAAAAATGAATATGAAAACAAGATAGCATTATTTGGTGAATAAAAGATTACATTAAATATTTATTAACAAATTTATAAATTGTACATATCGCAATTTAAACCAGTCTAACGTTAATAGAAACCTGTTATCGTTAGGAGTAGCCAATGTGTCTTAATTAATATGCTAACGATGTAAACACTAACCAAACTTTGTTCCATTATAAAACTTATGCTAACGTTTTAGGCTAACTTATTATATGACCGAACAACCAGATTATTGGCTTGATCGAAAGTTTTGAACTGGACAGAATACAAAATCAACAATAGCTACTTACTTTAACAGTACTCAAAAATATCAGTTCAGTCAAACAATGGAACATATACAAAATCAAATGCATGACAGAAAAACATGAAAATAAATAGTAGAAAAATAACTGAATTCTTAACCTATATAGAAGACTCTAAAAACCACTACTGAGCCTTGATGTCAAAACGCAACAAACGTCTTGACCATTCAAAATACACTAAGGTTCCTGAAAAACATTTCAACAATTTCACAATGGCATTCAGATCTGTTACAAACCATCTAACAATTAAAGAATTTAACAGTTTATGAATGTACCTTGCATTTTTTCCATAAATTTAAGTAGAATCCAACCAAATGGTCTCTAGAGAGTTCAGTCAACACGGTAAATGATATAAAGGCACATTCATTTCAGTCGTCAAGTGTTCATCGATCCTGCTACTTTGTAAGATGTAATTGCTTTCTTTTCCTGTTATCTAAATTATTGAGAACAAATATAAATCCAAATATATACAGTCTGTAAAGACTGTACACGTTGGAATATCTGAATCTCTCTTCCAAACGTATTTTTTTTAGGCAAATGGTTGCTCCAGGTCAGCCTGAGTATACTGATGCTGGGTGTAGTTACTGGCGGCGCTCCCGCCGGGACTTTCTGGAGGGCTGATACCACAGAAAGTACGTCCACTATGGGGCACAAGTGCGTGCGCATGCCGGTGGTATGATCCATATGATGGATGCAGATGGTGACTGTGGTAATAACTCACGGGAGAATTTGCGTAGCTGTTTGGAGACGAGGGACGCGCGTTCCCGCTGGTGGGCTGCAGGTGTTGGAAGCTGTACACGGTAGGTGTGCTGGGTGGAGGAACGTTCCATGTGTTGAACGGTGTTTGCCAGTACACAGGTTCCTGGTTTAAATAAAAGTGATCGGTAAAATTCACAGCCGACGAGACGTATGGTAAAGTAGGTTGCCGGTAAGGTCGTTTAATCCTCCGCCTGCGCCTGTAATTTCCTTTATCGAACATGTTTTCGAATGCTGGATCCAGCATCCAGAAGTTACCTTTCTTCTCACCTCCACCGTCTCTAGGAACTTTGACAAAGCATTCGTTCAGGCTGAGATTGTGCCGAATACTGTTCTGCCACCCCTTTTTGTTCTTCTCGTAGTAAGGGAACTTGGAGATGATGAACTGGTAAATTCCGTTAAGCGTCAGTTTTTTCTCTTTGCTTTCTTTAATGGCCATGACAATAAGCGCTACATAAGAGTAAGGAGGTTTCTCGGGTGAGTCCGCGCCATGTGGTCTGATGTCCTCCACTTCTGTCCTGGGACCATGATCCGGACTGTCATCTCTTGTGGTTGACACAGTGTCGAGGGAAATTTCCAAAGTGTGCGAACGCTGGTGGACGTTTCCAGCTTCGACGTAGTCCTCCATGATCACGGCTAAATGTGATCTAGACGTACAGACGAGCAAGCTGTCTATAACTCCTCACGGGAAAAAAAGCCAACCGTCCAGGTGTGCGAAGTCTCTTTGTAAACCCCACCCACAAATAATGCCTAACATTCCCACGATGTAGTACGCCGAAACATTCCGGGTCAAAAGTTCTAAAGTTTGAGTTGACAAAAAGGGCACAGACGCGTTTTGCTGAAATGATACATTTAGTTTACAAGAGACTTTTGATATAGTCCGATATTTTTATACACACAGCAAGCCTGCATTCCTCAGTGTTAAAACAAAGCTACTGTAATTAGCCCAGAAAACGTAGCGGATCTTTAGATGTTCAGGACTTCTGACATTCAACTTAATATTTTTTTCTTTTGAAAAACTACATTTTTATAGCCTATCTTTGAGATATATATATTATATATTATGTTATATATTAGACTAGACTAATAATTTTGCTGAACATTCATCAGTCATATCCACAGAGCACAGAGTAGGCTATATACAGATATGCTGGTGTTATTTGTGAGAAATAGCTTGTCTTGTAGTTGGCGCAAAGACTGGAAGAACCACCCACGCGCTCTGCAGCAATGCGCGAAAGAATAGACTGTGGAAAAGAGAGATGCTTATCGCTCTGACTCAGGAGACGGCGAGTCTGGTCCGAATCAGTGATCGCGAAATAGCTCTATTTCTCCATGGAACGTTTTATTGTTTTATACGCGAAGACCATACATTTTTAACAACACATTAGATGTACTTTTACTTAGTTATTAAAACAATTTAAAAAATACGATTTATATGGTCCTTTGAAAAGTTCATATTACGAATTATGTATATTACAAGCTTCCCCCCCCCCCAACAGAGCCTATACAAATCTCATCACAGATTTATATTTTTATTCTGGCAGTTTTTACAAAGAATATTTAAATGATATGGAAAAACAGTCTTAACTACGCGGATGCTATAAGTCCTATTAGAATTATAATAATAAAAAAAAAAGATGTACAACTATAACGTACTGTATAACAGTTCAGCGCATTTGTAAACTTAACCTATTACCTTATTCTACGTACTGTAGTTTCATGTAGCAACCTATTCCAACACAAGTTTAATTAAACTAAATACATTATTGCTCTTTTAGAGATCACCTACCCCAGAGCACAAAAACACAAAATTAATAAATATTAGCCCTATATAGATCAGAATTTAAAACCAAGGTTTATTAAACACAAACAGCATGTAAAACAGGCAAATGTCCCATCGATGCAAACACAGTGTAACAAAGGTTTGTAGGAATGTTTTATTAACACACAGGGTGCATTTTTCTGTCTGTACTAAGACTTCTATCACATATCTTAATAAATACACATTTAGACTAAATGTACTCTTTGGAGGGTCTTTGTCCAGGCATTTTTGCAATCAGCAGTGCAAGCTACATTTAATTACATTTTTACTCTTTATAAAAGGACCTACAGCACAATACATGTTTATTAACCTACTAGGATGCCAATTAAATTCTTCATAAATGCTTAATGAAGTTTTTTATCTTTGTGTATGGATGTAAACTGGAAAAAAAACATGAAAAATATCCAAAAAAGCAACAAGGATTTCTGGCATATAAAAATCTTTTAACATCTGTATCTCTTGCCCATTAATAAAACACTCAAAGTAATATTTGTGCATGTGTTTCATGGAAACAGTAGGAACTGTAGTCACAAAAGACACAAAATCATACACCACCCAAAAACGGTATAAACAACACACCCGTACACATCACTTACGTTCTATGAAGCCGCAATTTTAGTATACACGCATCATCACAAAATATCAAAAATATAAAATATCAATATGTAGTTGTGTACATTTACTGGTTTAAATGAGAGTGAACAGGCATACAGTGTTAGTTACCCAATGTATGAAGTGTTAATTTTATTGAGCACTAATGACACCCAAAGCAAAGATACAACTAAAATGTCCTGTTCCACTATTACACTGGTATAATGTTAACAATCAATAAGTATGAGCGGAATCATACAGACAATAGCACCGTGTAATCTCCCATAATACTATTAATGACTTATTGCTCATTATGAGAAATATGGGAGAGAAAAAAAAACAACATACAGCACACTAGCACATCAAGTACCTTTATGAACGCTTTATCAGATAACCTAATACTCCCCAGAGTGTTCAACGCATGCTCCTGTAGAGAATCATTTTTAAATAAGTAACTCAGCAGTCACATGAAAGCAAGATTTACAAAATCTTATTGGGGGGGGGGGGGGGGGGGGGGATTAAAAATTTATTGACCAAAATGTTGCCACAAAAAAAATGGTAAGGTAAACAAAATTGTTTTTTTAACACAAAAAACCCAGAGTGGAAC
>JAOYMR010000022.1:2605058-2622558 GCA_025802075.1 Tenebrosternarchus preto
CAGTGAAACAGCGGTGTGTTTGTTAGGAGCAGAGGACAGCTGCGAAGGCAGGATGGAGGTCTACACCCTCGCTCTGAAAACCTGAAGTGACACTCAAAGTGCCCAAAGATGAACCTTTTGGATCCTAGAATTTGCTGATAAGAGCAACAAAAACAGCTACCAGTAGTGTAAAATGTCCACCTCTCAGGTGTTTTTTTTTTGCCTAGAGAGGGTAGAAAGTACCAGTGTCCCATTAAGCTCCGACACCCTCAGTTGGAACCCCTTTTCACCTCCAGTTGTAATATAGATAAAAGGAGACAAATGATAGGTTGGCAGCCAGGCTAGCAAACAGAAGTCCTGGCCATACCGACAGGCCAACACCACCTGAAATCAAAATAGTATTGACTGAAGTAAAATGCAAAAAATTATACATGTTAATCAAAATCAAATAAAAAACTGAAACACCTATTAGTGCTGCATGTTACTATTAGGTTTGAACTTCTCTACGGCTCTTACCTTTCCAGTAAGATTTGCTGTTATTTTCATTCCCCGTGGTTGTGTCAACGCGGCAGTTGGATGACCCTGAAGAGCTTCCCACTCTCTTGTCCGCATATTCAAAAACACTGCGGTCATCAAATAGCGAATTTAAGTCTGAAATGACAAAAGAGAACGACTCAAGCAGGCATACAAACGTGGTCCAGCTGACATATCCCTCCGTAAAACTAAAAGACCAGACTTGGGTTCAACAATTCAGGCAATGGTGGGCATATGGAAGTTACTACTGGATGCCAAAGAAAAAAAAGCATCAATTGTTGTTTCCTTGAATGCTTTCAGGTTCAGGCAAGCTCTTTGAGGGCAGCACTGGACTGCTCTAATCACCCTTCCCATTTACAATCTAAAAACCAACAATGAACTTATCATGAACTTCACAATTTGTGTTTTAAATAGGGTAACGAGTAGGTGGGTGGAATGATGTGTGGTGAAATGTGTACCATGATTGTGTGAGGGGAAGTGAGGAGCATCAGGTCCAGATGTTCTGATGTGGAAGTGGCTTGGTTCAGGCAAACATGGCGGCGGGGGAGTCAGGTTCACACACTCCAAAGCAGAGGAGAAGAGCTGCAGCTTCTGCCCGCCAATGTTAAGTCGGGCAGGGCTGATGAGGGGCCTACGCTGCCGGGGAGAGCTTGAGGTGGATACAACCGAGCCTGCCACGGAAGGGGTAGGGGAAATTCCTGGAGAGGAGGGCCGACTTCCTGACTTCAGGGAGAAATAATCTAAACAAATGAAGAACAATTTAAGTATAAATGCAAAATAAAAAAACAAAAAAAAAAGGTACACGTTTTGCTACCTAGTACATCTGGTTAAAAATACATTAATATGCTAGCTAGTCTGCTAGAATATTCAGTGTAGAAACAAATGGTATTTTTACATCTTAAAAATTTCATGTTAGTATATTGCATTTTAACATTCATTGCAGTTTGTCACTTCCACTCACCTGAAGATGGAGAGTCTTTGCATTGTGAAGATGGTCTACTTCCACTAAACAGGAAGCCAGAATCTATCAGCAGAGTAAACAAAACACCCAAACAATGAAGCAACAGTATGTTGCACTGATAACGACTGATACGAGATGTTTTCAGGCTTAAATTTGTATAATCCGAAAGGAAACAGGCAAGTTCTTGTACAACAGGAGCCCACACTGTATGTTCCATGTTGCTGTTTAACTAATGATACAGAACTTGATGCGAGTTTCTGGTGTGAAAGCAGAACAGACAGCAGCTCCTCAATGGGTCACCAAAGGTGCATAGGGGACATGAACCCCGTCCCTCTGCAACATCTGATGGGGTTTGACAAGATCTAATTTTTGTTGCATTTGCATTGTGCAAGAAATAGCTACTTGAGAGGTATAACACGGCTAATTTTAAAAACAGGCAAGTGCACCTGACACCATCACAAACCTACGTTTTATACTATCCATCTCCTCCCAGCATACAGGGAATCTTCTGTCCTGAATGCTCATTCCAGAAATATCTTCCTCCCCTCGTAGACATGCCAGCACTGCGAGAACCATATAGCAAAGCAATGCTACAAAACCCTTTCAGCACCCGCCGCAGACAAGCCTGGGGAGAGGCAGTCGATGATGGTGGGGTGGGAGCAAGGCTTGTTAAAAGGTGAGCAGCTTGCCTTGTGTAAAAACTAGGCCGTACGAATCGGCATGAGTAATACAAAAATGTTGCTACAGTTAGAAAATAAAAGCTAGGTTTTGTTAGGCCATAAATCAAACCCTCGCACCCTATTCAAAAATTAGACTTGGGGTTAGGATATGCCAACACTTCAGCCGCCCTGCTGCGACGTACAAATATTTGAATAATGGGACACTAGCGTAAAATTCTTTGGTAATTGCTTTCTCCATGAGCCTGTCTATTTATACCAAAAAAACGGACCTGTAAAAGACCGTTACCCTTCTGCAATGTCATTTTCCTTTGTACTAGTCTTATGGTTTCATGATGTTATCTGATGGTTGTTAGCAGACGTTTTGATTGATGCATGGATATTGACATCCAAGGGAATAATACATTTAATTCACTACTGCTTCAAAATATTGCCATTCATTTCTTTTTATTCACAATATTTACCATTATGGATTGTCTGTTATTGCCAACTAATTACATCAGTGCCAATTTTTCCTGTATCCTGCCACATAGTGCATTAAAAGCTGTGAACCAAGGTCACAAAACCCTACCGCTCCTATGTTGCACCTGCTGTGTCTGTCTCTGATTACAGGAGACTGAGGCTACAGTCTCATCTGAGGATCCCAACATGAAACAAACCATACTCCATCAGGCAAGGCATAACAGTCATTTCAATACCACTCCCTAAGAGTATTACCATCCCAGGCTTTAAATGCCCTTTGAAAAGGCTGTGTGTGTGATGCAGAGCTTTCCTGCTCACACAGGACACAGCCAGAGCAGTCGCTACAAGTATGGCAGAAAGTGGAGCGCGTGTGTGTAGTTCACCCATTAAATCAGTACATACATCCAGGTTAGAATAACATAATAAAACGGTCATAATAATAATAACTGACAGACTGCACAAGTTTTCCAACAAAGTAAGATGTGTAGCTGAGGGTGCATTTTCAGCCCAACATTCAACAAAAACCTACAGCAGCTTCCTGTAACCTGATGCCAGTGACTGGTGGGGAAAATCCCATCATGCAGGGAACAGAAAAGAGAGTTTTTTTTTTTAAACACAACTTCACAGTCCTGTATGACAGATGGCAAAATTCCTCCTCTAGGTGTGCCCACACCTGAACTGATGAGTGAGGCAGGTTCCTGGTTCTGCTCACGCAGCCACTGACCCATACCTTTCCCATCAACTGTTCACAGGTTCTGCATGACAGCACATGGGGCCTCTCTTCTGCACGGTTTGGCTCGGAGCCTGGGTCTCAGGTAAAAAAAACATTGCTGAAAACCACTCTGATGGGCCACTTCTAGACCATATGCTTGCTGCCTCTCACAATTCTCAGGAAACAGTGGCAGTTTATCTGATACACAATATGCTTCCAAGAGCTACCAATCAACATGACGTTCTCATGTTATTACTAAGAAGGACAAGCACCATTTAAGTCTATACAAAGTTGGTAGTGTCATACATACTGGCTTAAATTCAATAGTAACAATTCAATGATGTTCAAGACTTCACTCACAGGTCTCTGGTAAAGTTTAATGGATATAAAACAGCAAATAATTACTGGATGTTGAAACATATGGGCTAAAACCATGTCAAATTATTCACGGAGATCCCAAGCTCAATGATTCTTAATGAGCTTTAAACATGTTTAAAGAGGTTCATTTAATTTAGCCATTTCAACACATCAGGAAAGCGAGCGAAAGTGAGCAAGAGGCACTCTCACCTGTTCGGGCAAGTGAGGGAATGGTGCCCAAGGAGAGGGCCCTGTTGAGACGCCCTGGCAAGGAGGAGGGGGAGGCTCTGCGGGTTTTGTGGCTGTGCTGGTGGGCGAGGAGCTGGGCCAGATTTGGGGGGGGAGTGGGGACAAATGCAGAAGACCCAGACAGCAAAGCACTCTGGCCACTGAAGTGCATCCCAAGAGAGTTGCCTGACAGATACCTGAAACAGATGAGAAGATGAGTTGAGTCCAATCCACAACTTTGCAGCACCTCTGTCCGGTTGTGATCAGACAGTTCATGCTGAGGTCAACAAACGGGAGTACAACTTGACCATATGGGGGGGACTCATTGTTCACAAAGATTGACTCGTACATAAAGCGTATGCATCATGTACGAGTTCTGAGATCTGAACTGTAAATATAGTTAATGACTTGATCACGTCTGATATGGAATAAAAAATCATGTCTGTCATAATGATAATGGGGTGGGTGACAAGTAAACCACTTTAGAGGTCTTAGCTTTCTCAACATGATCTACTCATTTGCCATGAAGGCTTGCATCTTTAATCTAAACATACTTGCTTGTAGATGATCATCTTTAGTGTTAAAACCTCATGAAGTGTCCAAGACAAAAGGCATAAAAGTACACAATTCACATTTTACAGCACTTTATTTGTAACAGCAGTAAAATGTACAAGAGAATTATTAAAAATAATAACAAACACCCCACGTGCATGGATTATTCCAACAGACTTCGTTGCTCAAAACACACCTAAAAACAAGATCACAAAATAATGACCCCCCCGCCAAAAACACAAACAAACAAACAAACAAAAAAAAACCACAAGAGTTTCTTTTAGAACTCGCTTCAACCTACAATTCTTGAAACTCATTTCACATTACAGAAAAATCACTTTCAGTTACAACATTAGTCTCGGTGTCCACCCAGGCTTCACATCTTCATTTGAGCTTATACCTAACGAATGTATACTTTTGAAATTGAGCTTGTTGATAGTGTGTATAACAATGCAATCAACATAAATTCTCATGCATGTCCTAATATTTGGGTTAGTTATCCATATCAGCTCATATTATGGAACAGCAAGATTAGTGTTCACTGAATTTAAGAGCAAGAACATAAATTGCTTACTTATAAATTATGACTCTGAAGTGTCTGAAGAACTCTGAAATTACAATAATTTGTACTTCAGCATAATGAAAGTAAAAATATATTAATAAATATTTACTTTGTATGAAAACTACACAACCGTATGCTGCAAATTAGCTAAGAATACTCTTATATCGGAAAAAGTGAAAAACTGACTACAGTGTTTCATGTCATCTGAACAAACTACTGAGGGACAGGACCAAAAGTTGCTTTAAGCTCATTCTCAAAAACACCATATAAACACACAGATGCTACAAACGTTTTGCAAACAATGGATGTCCATGTCATTTCATCTGTAGTTGCTTTCAAAGCACTAAATGGGACAAAAACAGTAAAAGGTCCAATAAGTGAGGGGTAACTTACAGGATGATACCCCGAGTGAGGATGCAGTCTGAATGGGGGCATTACTCACAATTCATTAATTACCCCATGTACTACACACACACAAAAAAGAAAAGAACTTCCTTTTACCACACCAAGGACCACCAAGAGCTTTCATGTTTAATATTGTGCACTCCATATAACTGATTAAAATTAAGTCTTCCTAATCCATTTTTACTTATTAGACCTTTAGATTCACAGCAACATGCTTGAAATGTAAGATTATTTGTTGATAAATACAGTGAAGAGGCTAGAAAGTAAATCTAAGAGGCAACACTTGGATTTATACACTTATTTTTGATTAAATCAGCACATTGAAACATTAAAAGCATAAATGTAACGTTTTATCAGATTACTCTTAAAAAGGTATAAAAATGCCTCCTCCCCTTTGCACCGTTTCTATATATTAAAAAAACCATTTATGATACCCCAATGTTAGGCATCGCTTATTCTAACATCACCCTCAAACTCCTCACCATTTTAGTAAAATCAGCATTATCTTAGAAGTCAAGATACTGTATGTAGGCTAACATTAAAATATGGTTAACTAAAAGCGTTATTAATGCCTACCAAAACGTACAGTTCTGTGTTTGCTAGCAAACCTGGATAACATCAGTACTTTTTTTGTTTGTTTGTTACAGAAGACAATTTTGAGGTACACCACAAAACACTTTTCGTTCTGAATTCACCTCACTCTCTAAAGATTTGCAATTTGTTGACACACCCAATACTGAACAGTAGTGCTACCAAATATTGCATAATCTTCGTGAAATGCACGAAGCTACAAGTCTTCACAAAAGATAACAGTTATTTTACCACTGCTGTGGCCAACATGGATACATCATTTTTCAGATTTTTTATTTTTTTAAATAACGCGATAACCACCTAAAACCAACACAGAACAAGAGCACCATAAGGAGGTATGCTATTATTGCAGTTAGAACAGAGCTCTGAAGCATTTTAAATATTATTAAAAATGCTGATATTTTTAATAATGTGCATTGATTCATTCCTTTCCATGTTGGCTTCTGGTTTCCTGGGGTCACCTGCTTAGTCTAAACACAGCGGCTGTAGTGATGAGACGGTAAATTAGTAACTCATCTTTGGTACCTTTTCAGTTTTTTAAAGGTGGTCCACTTTATCAGAAAACTGCTCTTCATAAATGACTTTTTTTATGTGCCTTTGGTAACTAAACAAACAGAGCAGCTCCAATTACTCTTAATACTGTTTTGGAACCAACATCCTATGAAATCTAGTTTTTCCTTATTTAGAGAAATACAAAACACTCATATACAGTATATGTTCTGAATAAAAAGGCATTACAGCGCAAATTATACAAAAGGTAACGGTAATGAATTATACATGAAAACAGTAGAGGATGAACTCATGGATTCCCAAACTATTGTTTTAGCCCCAGCTTCAAATGAACATCAATAACCGTCTCCATAATAAGACAATCCAATGCCAGTTAATGTTAATTTGAACGTTTTGTTTCCCTCTAGCAATGGATAAATCCCAGCATAACTTGCAATGCAGTTCAGGGCAATTGTCTTTGCTACACAGCAGCTGAGGATGCAACCTTGTCATACTTGGTCTTACTTTTTTGTGATTATACTGGTTATACTGTATCGAGTATTTGGCTTGTATTTGTATGATGGCTTTTTAGTCAAGGTTTCCCCACACTCACCAAGTTCCAAGACCAAGAGTATGAGCATGTTAGATATGTTGGGGAACCTTGTACACCATTTAAGTGAATGGAATTTATAAAGGTTACATGCTGAAAAACTGACAACCAAAAGCTGAGTGAAAAACCAAGTATAACGGGAGAGAGAAAGATGACACACATGGCACGGATTTCCACTTCTAAATAGAAATCACACTTTATGAAGGACATTGTTAAACTGTGATCCACTCATCTAGTCCTTAAAAATAACTTAGTGGTGAAGTGTCACTGTTCAGATTCTGACCTGCGGCCTCTGGTTCTTCTCTGACTCGTGGGCTTGCGTGTCGCCACAGCAGCAGCAAATCCAACCAGGCAGCACAAGGAGGTGGTGGCAAACTTGATTGGGTCTAGCCAATGAGGGGTGTCTGTCTTCAGGTAGAACTCAACCACGTACAGGCATAGGACCAGAAGCCAAAGTAAAGTGGCGACAGCATCGATTCTCCTCAACCTTCACAAGAGAACAGCACATAGCAGCAAAGTTAAGGGACTCAGATAAAGGTAACACACTTGATATGCTTGGGATATAATGGCACAAACTGTGCTAAGGTGAGAAATGTATTTCACCTGACGGGACCTGCCATTAAGACACCGATGATGCAAGTCAAAAAGCCAACAGAAGCAACAGCCATCTGGTGGCTGCTTCCAGACTGCCAGATTAGCTTGACATTCTTTATTGCCTCCTCTGGCAGAAGGCCCACCAGATCGTTCCACATTTGCATAGTTTTGGTGCTGCCGTTTGCTTTGGCTTCAGTGTCGTTTTGGTGAGCTTGTTTGGGTGGAAGGGCCCCACCACTGAGAGTGTGAGGGTTGCTATGCAGAGCAGATGCGTCTCCAGTTCCACATATGGCCACCGCAACCAGAAAAGCACAGGTGAAGAAGGCCAGGGCTCTGAGGGTTACCAGCCAAGCGGGGGTGGATAGAGAAGAAACGCTCTGTAGCAAAGAGAAACGAAGCTGATTGGTTTGTATGTACATGGAGAGAAACCTGGAATCTGGCACAGACAGGATGAAACCAAACAAAAATGAAAACAGCAGTTTCATTTGAAATAAACTCAGCAAGAACAGGTTATCTTTGCTTATCTCTGAATATCTCAAACACTCATTTATCTATGTTTAAAAGAACATGGTAATCAGGAATAACCTGCATCAAAAATAAAAATATAGTAGTCTAGGTGAAAAATGCAGTACATCTGTTTCAGTCACTTCAGCTATTCACCATTTAGTTACATCAATCTTAATGTCTGAGGAGGAAGATTTGGAGGGAAACCTGGGAGATAATGAATTGGCTTGCAAGCACAAAGACTGTAGGTTATATGCACCTGAAGGACAGTGTTCACCACCAGTTCCATATATGTACTAGGCCATCTTTCCCACCCAATGGCAGTGCAGCCAGCTGTGAACTCACAGACTCTTGGCTACAGAATCAACAAAAATGATCTACACATTTCAGCACTGTTCTAAGACACCCGTTGACAATACTCACTCACCTTAATGAAGGCTTTATCTGCATCTCGACTGCGCCTGAGCTGGTGGTTGAAAAGCAAAGCCCTCAGCTGTCGATTCTGGTGCTTGATATAATACTCCACAGCAGTCTGACAGGGCCTGCACAGCTTGTAGGTCTGCTCAAGGTGGTGCTTGTAGACCTCAATCTCTTCATCATAATTGTCCTTCAGAAGCAATTAAAGAAGTTCAGAAGATGTAGGATGGTTTGCTTCAAGTGAAAAAAAGAAATAATAAAAAAAATGATGTTTGTTGTTCCAAATGAAAGTCAGTGAGCCATGATGACTTGTACAAGATTGCGTACAAGATTCTTATCAGCAGTTATGATCAACACCGCAATCAACATGTATGGGCAAAAGATGCATTTCTGGAAAAACCACTCTGGAATAGTTATGGAATCCATGTTACCATTCAAAGTTGAAGAAAAAAAAAAAGTTGGCATCACACATACTAAAAGAGCAAAAAATATTGAGAGAATTCCATATGTGACTCAATAGTGCATCTATTGATCTAAAATCAGCCAAGACCACATTTTAATTGAGGTCAGCATGGGTCACATAAAACCTGACAACCTGTCCGTACTCTTCACATGATCCCAACTTCCCTTCAACTCTAATCCTAACTTCGTCAACTTATGATAAATAATATCAAACAATAGGTGGGTCATTAGATCCAATCTATCCTCTGAGACCTATTCACAATCTCTGGCCATGTAAGAGATACTCTGCAGCCATGATCTTAACTCTAGTGCTGGTCACACAAGTTTTGTGCTGCCATTGGCCCTGCATAGGTATTAACCAAGAAGGTAGCAGTTCAAATGTAAAACTTACTTCCTCCCTGGGAGTGAAGGAAGCCAGCTGCTTAATCTTCAGCGTCTGGTTATTGTTGCACCTCTTACACAGCAGCATCTGGCAGTTGACCCACTGCTGAATCTTGGGTGTGTCAGGCACAGGGACACCAGCTGATACCCCATGGTTGAGGTGCTCCATATATTGTGCAGGAATCGGTTTGTTATAGTCACCATTCTTCATTTTAAAAACAAAAATCAGCAACAACAAAATGGTACAGGTCATTATTGGAAGATCTTCAATGAAATATATCCACACCATTTCTCAAACAGAGCAATACCTCTTGGAAGCCATTGTACTGCTCACAGTATGGACAGTCCCAGCAGTTTCTGTTCCCATATGGAACCTCAGTGTCTTGATTACAGAACCAGCAATTCACAATGACATGTGTCGGTTTCTTCCTGTTGAATAGGGAGTCAAACAGATTTGCACTAGCAATATGATAATAAAAAAATATATATTATAATTCTACAGTGCTACAATCAGGTTGTAAAGGAATACATCAATATATTTGCTGCATTGTATTAAGTCATAGCAAAGAGAGTTAGCAATCATAGTAATATATTAGTATGTATACACACACACACACAAACTAATTAGATTAAGAGTAGATTAAGAGTGTTTTAGTCAAGTAAATTTATTTAGTCAATATTATAGCTCAAGCACTACGTCTAATAGGTTTTAGTATGTGCTTAAGCGTTCATTATGTCCACAACCTTCGCCCGGGTTTGTGAATTAAAGATCTCTAAATAACACACAAGTAGGTTTTCTGCTTAACAGTTGGCTAGCTAGCTAACAAACTGCGTACAACAAAGTTTCAAGCTGAACAGTAAAATGGTTCCGCAATGAATGGTTTATATACCCGCAGTTTGGACACTCACTGACCAACAGTTAGGTAGCTAGCTATCGTTATGATAAAGCGACGATATTAGCAAACAATGACATACTATATACTTTATATTTATTATAATACTGATAGTGGTGTATATAATACCAATAACTAAAACGTTGCCAAATACGTTCGCTACAAAAGGGAATAATAAGTGCAAACATCTCGTTCGCCATCATATTAGCTAGCTAGCTAAGTTAGCCAAAATATAAAGTCACTCTTCGTGAGGTAGCTACCTAGCTAGGTTAGGTCAGCTAGCTAGATAGCTAGTTAGATATGCATCCTGTTAAACCGTCCAGCTCAAAATACGATAAGAGCTATGAAATTCGTTGCTGTTTGTAATTCAACGCGTCATTTGCGCAGACAGCTGGCACGAAAGAGCATCAATCTTGCAGAAAGAAAAACGACCCATGACAGTCTTGCGTGTGGTAAATTAGCTCGGCACAGGCGTTTGAGCTTAGGCGTTCGCGCGCTAGCTAACTAGCTTAGCTCTCTTGTAATTGAGCCCATAATAGCTAAACTAGCTTGGTAGCTAACTTTGTAACGAGAGAGTCACAATACCTGTTTGCAATTTTGTAAATCAGTGCCCCTCCTGTAACGAGAGCCGTCGCCCCGGCCCCACCATACAGGAGCTGCGTGCACTGCAACATTTCGTTTACGAACTCCATTGCAAAATTGCTATTTAGTGTTGTAGTAATACAGATATTTAGCTGAAAATACGTCTGGTGCGTGCACGCGGTAACAAAAGCGTGCGTCAATCAAACACGGTACGCTTGGAGTTGTTGTCAAAATAAAAGTCCATAGACATTGTTGTCACAAAATCTCTTTCCATGACCGACGTATTTGCTTGGCTGGTATTGAGGCTGCTAAGTGACATAAACGCCATAAATGTATATGTAAATACAAGAAGGATTTTCGCTTTGATTTGGCAGTCTCCACATTGTCATTCCCAGTGGATACTTATATGGACATTAATAAGATGAAACCGTAGCTAGAATTCATGAAGTCAGTGCGAATACTATAAATACTTGAAACAGTGTTCTTTAATTAATTAACGACTTACTCTAATTACTTTTTATTTAAATTATTAAAGGTTTCGCAGAGTTTTCGGGATTTATTCTCTTCAATTAATATTAATATATTCAAATAAAAAAGAAAAATAAGAGAGTGTCGAATATGGTCAGAATTAGGATTTCAAACACTGGGTCTGGGATATAGGCGGAGTGTTCAATAAATTAAATTGTTTATGTTTGGGCATTTTCATTCTGTTACCTATTTTGTTCATTTAAATGACCTAACAAAACTTCTGCAAAATCCTGTACAAAGCTAAATTTAGCTGCAACGTGACTTCATGACAAGCAGAACACCTTTCAGAGCAATTAGAGCAACTTGTGCATTTTGTGATAGATTTTTATGTTATACTGAAAATTTATTTAACTAATAAGATTTTTTTTTTAAATGTGAGATGGTTTATTGTGAAATAGTTTGGAGACCTGCCTTGCTAAGGATCATCAGCATATGCAGCATCTGATAAAAAACTAAAGTCACTGCAGGACGTAACCATAGGACATAGTTGTATCATCACTCAAGGATCACGTTATTACATATCAAACAGGCGTGTATCAAGCTTTTCAAAAGTGTTCAGAAGTAAAATTCTCTCTGAAATTATCACAGCCTAGTATGATTATAATCTGACAAAAAAACCAACTAGGTATCAAATAGATGTATGCACAGAAAATTGCTGGTCCAAGGTTATAAGATTTTTTTCCACAATGTGAAGTCACAGCTCACTTAAACATGTTTAGCATGTTTAATCTTCAGTCTGGAGATTCTCCACAAGGGGAAGCTGTTGATACTCAAGCAGAGGCATTATGTAAGAGTGGTGCTTCGCAACAGTGATCGTATCCTCGATTATGTGGCTCCATTGGCAGACGCCCTTGTCCAGAGCAACTTAGAAGTCTTTTGGTTTTCTCCATGGAAGGAACTGGAATATTTCATGACAACACTACACAAGTAACACAACAAACATCCCAACTAAGTTCCTGATCCAAGAAGCTGAAAAACCAATGTTTATAAGAGATTTATAAATAGTGCAGTTTTTGTATAACAGTAGAGAATTACTTTAAACTCAAGGCATCATAAGAAGAAACACAAAAAGTCCTGAAAATGTTTTAATTTAACGGGCTTTATCCAGAGTAACCTTAGTCAGACTTGGACACTCAAAATGATCTTTGACGAGTACATCTTAGGTCAATTAGCAGTCAGTGAAATACTGAACCATTGGTGTGCATGTCATAATTCTTGACTACTAAGTAGGGGTATATTGAACTGTTAACATTTTTTTGTAAAAAAATTTAAAACAAAAGTGCCAGTAATTTTTCCACTATGCACTTTAATGAACCAACGGTCATATATGCATTTACCTTTATGTAAAAGATGACAAAGGTAGTTTCACTAACAAAACATACAGTTAACAGGTAAGACTAACAACTAAGCACGTAGAATTGGTCAGACTCCAGTGTACTACATGCTGCAGAACCTAATCAAAACTACTGCAACACGATGTAGTAGGAAGTACACATCAGGTGCCAAAGAACTATCCGTCGCCTTAAAATCCATTACAGCATCTTCCCCATTCAGTTAAAAAAGGATGAGTTGGAAATTTCAGCTTCAGGGTCTTTGGAAAGGTACCATATTACAGCCTTGGTAAGAACCATGACTGGAAGGAAAAAACAAAACAAAAAACAAAACAAAAACCTACGACTGGAAAAAAGGCAACAAAATGAATAATTTAGTTAACTTAATAGCACAACTTATTTGCAGACCTCTTTCTGTACAATGATGCAATATTAACAACACTCGGAGTCAACCCATACATATTTATAATTACACCTTCACATGACGGCTATTAAAAAGTGTCAATTAGGATGTAGCATAAAGCAAACCATTACATCTACTAGCATACTCTTGCATCCCCATAAAAAAATAGGCCTTTTAAAGTCTTTGGATACTATTGCAAACCTCTCACATTCCTCAAGCAAAACAGCCAGTCACAAAATGTTTGTTGGGTTTGTTTTCTTCCTCCTCCGACTTCAACGGGAGATTCCAGAGTCTCTGTGCACATTATGTTGGTTATACTGGGCCTTATTTGGAGGGCCGACCCAGCAGATAGACGATGAGCTCGTAGGTCGAGAGCACTATAGCCGTGTTAGGAATCTGCCTAATGAGCTGTGGAATGAGTCCTCTATAAAAAGCTGCATAGCCCTCTTCCACCGCTACCAGACGGGCTGTCTGGAAGAAATACTGGTACTTGCTGCCCTCTTCTCGGAGCCTCGTCCGAATGACCTCTAGAGGGAGACATGGAGAGGGAGAAGACATGTTGGATCAAAGCAGAAAGGAGGGGAGGAGCACTGGAGCTTTTCCCAAATAAGCTTACAGCACAATGAAATGTGACCAGTCCATTCAGAGAACAGTTACATAAGAGGCCAAGACCACTTGTGCAGTAGCACCTGCACTTGCACTGCTGAACTGGGGAAATGACGACAAACAGTAACGTGCAGCATTTGCTCACATTTGTGGTGTGTGTGTACATGTACGGTGTCGTTATAACTAAAGGGTATCCTTACCATGCGGGTAAGCTATACAGGAAGCACAGCCCTTGGCAAAAGCCGCTGCCAACATGAGGCTCAGGAAGTCAGAGGGGGTCTTCTGTCCATCACCGTTGGGTGTGGCAAGCCGACTCGTCGCTAGGTGCTTCTTCAGAGTTTCGTAAATGAGGAAGCAGATCATGGTCTCGGAGATGCCAGCATAGGACGCAGTGAGGCCCCGATAGAAGCCACGCACTCCCTCCATCTTGTAGACGTAGCGCGCGCACTGCAGGGCATTCATCTTCTTCTCACCTCGTGCCCTACAGCAGAAACAGAACCATCATTCAGGGAATTACAGGTTACTCGATTGAGCCATTTTAAAACACGGTTATTCTCACACTTAATGGAAGTAGCTGAGGTGCAATCTCTAGCGCTTTAATACAAGACTCCCAGGGGGAGGCAGGAGTGCGCTACAGCTTTTCATTGTGTAAAAGTTCCTCTCTGCCTTCTGGTTCATTACGTGTTGGCTACCATTCTGCAAGGTGGTTGGAACACTGGGTGGGTGGAGGTTTTTATTTCAGGACTATATTCAGAGTACGTCCCATTAGACGTTATGAGTCTACTGACCTTCACTAGGTTAAATATAGACTGAGGCACTTTAAAACATTGCTGACATGTCAAGGTGGGTATTTATACTGTAGGCAACCCATGACTACTCGCTAACAGCAAGATACTGTTAATGAGTTTTATACCTTCTCTTGAAAAGCACACAACTCCTCATACACAAAACAAAGACAATTCATTTTGGTAGAGGACAGGCACGTCTTTGTAAGTGGCATGTTTTTACTAGATCTTGTTTGACACGGCCTTCAAGTTCGCAGACGTCATGGAGGTGTTAGATATTAGTTGTATCCAAGTTGTATATGCATCAACATACTTCTTTTCTAGCTGCATTCTGGTTTTGACCATCCATACGGGGTTCATCAAAGAGTTTGTCACAAAAGCTGAAAAGATATATAGAAACAAGTCCATGCATATGAATTTAACATTTCCAAAATGGACACCGTCTACAAGAGAATAAATTATTAAATAGACTACATTATAATCTAGCACCTCTGAATTCTCACCTGCAAAACCTGCTGAAGACATATGCACCACTCCACTATTGGGCACAAAGATGCCATTGAAAAGCTCTTTTGACTTGGAATAGGCGGCAAAATATATTGCCCTGAAACAACAAAAGAGAACCATTTGGATAAAGAAAGAGGAGCACAATAACTCCATTTCTAACCCACTGCTCGCTGCACCCTGCTGGGCAGGGCAGGGTTTGTTTGGTTGCAAGAGTGAGAGTACAGGCTCTACTGTTATTTCTTAATAGTGTCCAGAAGTCTGTTCGTTAAGGTTTTTCACCTTCTTAAAACAGGCAGTGCCAGATAATGACACTGGACTGAAAAGGCTGCTTACACAGCATTATAAGGCTATGGCAGTTCAAGGACACAATCAACAGAAAAAGAGACTTCATGCAGATTTTATTCAAGCAGATTTCTTGTTATGTTAGTTCCTGAAATAAACGGTGCACAGGAAACAAGCTGATGCCTTCAAAACAAGTTAGGCTACAATTTATCTGGTTAAATACACCATTTCATTGAAATGTTAAAGTTTAAGCGTATTCATGGTTTCCAATAAATGTGCTTGTTTGACCCCTGCCTCCCTTTAGCACACACTGAATGGTATCATTACACCTACGCCCAGGTTGAAGACAAACTCTCCATCACTAATGATTATGCAGACCAGTGGTTACGCTTCCAAACTAAAAAATGACCTATAAAGAGGGTACCCTGAAAAGCAGAGACATCTGTCTATATATCTTACAGTGCTGTTCTGCCAACATGTTAAGCCTAGTGCGGAAAAGAATTTTAGCTTTGTGCATAATTCACTTTTGTGCATTCATGCCAAAATGTTTTCAAGTCTTATGAATGCTTTCCTAGTATATATTAACTAAACAAGGGCTACTGTGAAAAAGGTTTGCTTTGCAACCATACTGTTAACCTTGGGGCCATTCAGGTTCCATTTAGAACATGATCAATTTTTACCTTGAAGGTGCAACACCGACAAGATTCGGACCCAGGCCTCGGAAGAGTGAGCTTGGGCCTTCTTTTTCCAGAATTGATCTGGTAATGAAGAAGAAAAAAAAAAAAGAGAGAGAGGAAAAAGAAGACATGGTTCAGTCAAATCAATTTACACAACAACTTTTTTTTTTTAATTTAAGTTACACATTAGTCACTGTTTACTATTCAATGCAGTAACAAAACTCATGTCCTGGTTGACCCCATTGTTAGAAGAGTAGACACTGGGTTCACAAAGTCCACAAACTCAGTCAGCTCCAATGACTTACTGTCTAAATGAAGGGAAGGGCTGCTCAGCATTTCACCCCTTAATCAGTGTACATCACAAAGGTAATCTTTATTCCACACACAGGCTTCACTACCTTTCATCTCACTTCCTGGTATGAGATATCTTGGTACGAGATAATCTTAATTTTTTTTTTTTTTGGATAATAGTGTGGATAATAAATGTAACCATATGTTTTTGCTTAAATTAGATCGTTTTCATCTAGAACAGAATCTCAAAAACCTGGAGTCACTTGTTTTTATATTTTGTGTGCTTTCCAGAAACTGAACTTTCCTCCATTCCTCTTTTGTGTAAAGTTCATGTTGGAGTTGCAATTTTATGTATGAACTATAGTCCAACCCCATGATCTGAGATCATAGGCATTATAACGTATTTTCTGACCCAATTAATAACTAAACAAAGACTAATTTATTAAACTGACTGTTTATTTAATCTTAATCTTATTTTTTTCAGATCAACTGTATCTGCTTTTCATGTCTTCACAATACAAATGTGAGACACATTTGTGCTCGCCAGAGGGGGTAAATCTGTAAATTTCCACTTCACAAGAGGGAAAAAAAAAAAAAAACAACACAAAAAAACCAAAAGAGACACACACACACACACACACACACAATACAAAACACAGGTGGGTATTTAAAAGAAGGCTGCTTTTAACATGCCAATATTAACTTGAGTAAATGCCTTGGCATGCAGCTCCTTTGCTTAGGGCAGGACCACAGGGTGGTTTAAACACTGCTTCCTGGAAATTGTCCAAATGTAACAGGCTTTTAATGGCTGGATTAACAACACAAAAACAAACCTTACATTTACAGAAAAAAAAAATATTGGAATAAAATAAAATACTCTTGCAATCACTGTAAGGATTAACTAAAAATCCAATATGCAAGTAAAATATATGAAAAATCTCAAATGTACCAGCCCAGGTTATTCTTCCATAGTATACCTTTTTTTTAGAATGGTAAGCAGATGAGTAAATGGTAAAAGCATATAGGCCTATTCCTATTCAAAACAGAGAAATGGCAGCATTTTATCTGGCTGAACAAACATGATGTCTAATGTACATAAACATGAACAATGTGTTAAATAGTGACAAACAGTGACAAA